>RJWM01003693.1:0-109831 GCA_004363535.1 Dasyprocta punctata | reverse complement strand
CGCGCCTGCCAGGGCAGGCGCTTAAGGCACTGAGCCAAACTCCCGGCCCTGGTTTTTTGAGGCAGGGTCGCACTATGTAGCTCAGGCCGGCCTTGCACTCGCGTTGTAGCCCAAGCCGGCCTCGAACTCACAACGCTCCGCCTACCTCAGCCTCCCGAGTGCTGGGATTAAAGGCGTGCGCCACCACGCCCGGCTAATCATTAAGTTTTGAATAGCATAAGGTGAAACAAATTTTCACCAAATATATTTGTGAATTGGCTGTGAGCATTTGAAATACTAATTCAAAGGTCGTTGCTGAGTTAAACCTCCACTGAAATGAGCACATATGTATAAGAGAGAAGGATCTGTATTTTCTCAAGAGCTGAGCTAGTCTTCTTCATATGACGTAGTTGAGATATCTGTCCTTGTCATTTTACACACATTTTGTTTGAAAGTTTCTTCACTTACTACCAATAGAACTTTTAGATAACTAGGCATGTAGTCACTGTCTAGGACTTGCCATACCTTCCATTTGTCCAAGATAGCAGCCATGTATGTGAAGACAATGATGATTTGTGATTGGTGTTGGTAGTTGTATGGGAAATTGAACAGACGAGATACCAATCAAACCATATACGCTTGACCACTCCACAGTTCCTTACCATTCTGTTGGGGATCACGCCCACAGCCTTGAACAGCTTAGGCAAGTGCTCTACTATTGAGTACTTCTCTAGTCCCTTAATTTACCATCTTAAAATACCATAGGTGGGTACAAAGGTTCAGTCTCCTCAGAGAAAGGCAGCATTACCTTTTGGAAGCCAACTTTGAAATTCATAAATGATCATTTCTGTGATGTTTGATTGATTAAAAGTAAATCATTTCAGCAAAGTCACAGGCAAAATGAACAAAATCAATCACATTTTAATGGAAGAAGTCTAAAATTTGTTGACATGCTTTAAAATCACTATAATCTGTATCAATTTATAAAAGGTAAATGACTTGTAAATATACTATGCTTCCCATAAATATCACCTGAAACTCTTGTTTTTTTATGGATTTACATGCAGCACAGCTTGAAAAGTTAGGTTCAGATGCAGCTGAGCCTTCTCAGGGAATGTTCCCACAGTGCACTTTTTAAAGATTATTCTCTTGTATCAGAAGACCTTTGCATCATAAAGAAAAAATATTTATAGTATCATCACTAGTCCAGTCTCTCATAAAAATAATATACAGATACTTTCATTGAGACTGGTTTAGGAGAACTGCTACAGATTTTCACACTTAAACATAAATGAAGTGAGGCACATAAGATTGCATATTTACAACAAATTTGAAATCTAGCCAAGAATATGCTGCTGGCTTCTTGTGATCAGAGCTCAGTCCTCCTTTCAGTAAGTGATTGTTAAATAAAGGTCCTTCGCTCTCGGTGGCTATGGGGTTCTTGATTCTGCTATGGAAGAATCATTTGTTTTCCATTCTTGGCTCTGTTGTCTGAGTTGTCATTTCTTTTCCATAAGAAATGACTGCTGTTTAAAACTGAATATTTTTTTAGTATGCATTTTGCTTTTACTCTAGGTTCTGATTATTTTTTGTTTTCTGCCATGGTCACTTAGTGCAGGCTGGCAGAATTTCTGCCAATATATTGTTTTAGAAGTTTTGTAGGTTTCCAGTGAGTTCTAATTGTATTCATCACACCAGTCAAAAGCCACACTCATGAAATTTATCAAGGTAACCCAAACCCTTTGTCTTCCTGTAAAGCTACTCCGGAGAAAATCCTCAGGAGTTTTAGGGGCCCTATTATTTAAAAAAAAGAGAATCAAAAAGGCATAACAATAATATACTTATTTATTAAAGTACCATGACAAATAATTTTGTAGGCTCAACATAGGATTTTATAATCAAACTTTCTAGTATCTTCTCTGGATTATATTTTCCTAACAATACCCTGAAATTTATCTTTTTACAAAGCATTTTCAATTTTTAGAATCATATTTCAAACGCAGACACTGTGTATGACAACTTTATTTTGACAACTTATTTGTAATAGATAAGCTCCAATCTGAAAATGTCTTATTTTCTTGTATTAAATAAATCTATAAATGTTTTATTTCTATCACCTCATCTCAAATTTTAATATGAACAACTAGAAGAAGCCACATGGAAACTTTAGCACAGGAATATTTTTAATTAGATCAAGTTCATTGTTCCCATGTCTCATGTTACCAAAGTGACAGTATCATTAAACTTTCCACCTACCAATTAAATTTTCTCTTGTGTTCCTTCAATCTGTCAACAGTGTCCTCCCGAAATGCTACCCAGCTCCCACAGTGAGCTTCTGTGGGGCTCTCACTATTTCCATTAATGTTCTTCCTGGTTCCACAATGACCTAAGCCTCTTCAATCTGCTTTAAATGTTTCATTATAGAAACAAAATTGAGAATCAAGTCTATTACAGGTATGTATTGGTGAAAAAAAAACGCAATTATTTAGTGTAAGAATATTTTTACACATAACTCAAAAATAGCTATGAGCAGAGCTTTAAGAGTAGTAGTTACACTCCATTCAGCATAACATGAAAATGCTGTTTGTGAGACAATGGACAATGGTATAGGAAGGCTATTTCATTTACGCACCTCCTGGTTGATACTGGTTGTAAGTTACTAAGATAGTACTATTAGGTCAGATGCCATTTGTTCTTTCCGTGTACAATGGGCTCCTCATAACTAGATGATTGATTTGCCAAGATGAGCATCCTAAGAGAAAGAATCAGATTTTTTTTTACCTTAGCATCCAAAGTCAGGCATACTCCCTTCTGTTAGTTCTATTTAACAGCCCAAGAAGACAAAAACTGGTATACATTGGAGTAGAAGGTCATTAAACTCTATTCTTTGATAGGCTAGTTGCAGGGCATTTGCAGACAAATTGTGAAACTATGATCCTGCTCTTAGCCATGATATAATTCTCTCCTCTACTTTGAATGTTGGTTCGTGTTATACTGAGCAGCTCTCAGTTGGGTCTTATTTTTCACGCTCTTCAAAATTCTCTGTGAGGTTTTGCATCTCTAATGCAACAATTAATATAACCACAACAGGCACTCAAGAAGATCAACATATAGATACATAATGATAATCATATAGCAGAAATACAAAAGATAAATACATATTAATAAATTTAGTATATATTTCTTTAGTTGTAACCTATAGAGAATTTCCAAAAATACTATAAAAGAAAAAGTAACCAGAATGATATATGAATGTCAGAATCTGTAGATTAATGTTTTTTGTGAGATCTATGTTTTCTCTTTGAGTTGAACATTAGTTTGAAGCACAGTAACTGATTAAAAGACATTTTTAAGATACTGTAAAAAAGTGTAAGCAGATAAAGGAATAGATATATAGATGTTTGAAAGTCTACAGAAAGTCCAGAAATTGTCCCACGCACACGGTCCATTTACTTTAAACAAAGATACCAATATGAATTTCTGGGGAAAGGAAAATCTTGAGTTTTAATGAAACAGATAAATAACCATATTTCAAACCTCAAGTCTGATTTGTTTCATATCTCACATATGCAGTGATGGAGGATGATATTTATATCTGATATAGAGAGTAAAATCAAAAAACCTCTTAAAATTATCTGACTTTGTGAATTTGAGATGAGTATTTCTTGCACAAGATAGTAGCCATACTGACCATAAAATAAAAGAAAAAATAAGAAATTAGATTCTATCACTAGTAAAAACTATTCATTAAAAGACATTATTGATAAAATGGAATTAAGCCATGTTTACAATACACAGGTCTAACAATGAACTTGCAATCAAAATTATGAGGCAAATGTATAAATCATAATGAAACAAAATAAAATGTATTTGTTTAAAACATGAGAAAATCACTTGATCAAATATTTTATGTAAGAAACACATATATACATAGCTAATAAATACTATATAGGAGTGCATAAATGCACTTAGTAGAATGCAACTAACTTAAAATGATTACTGATTTCTATGTTACATTAGCAAGAATAGCAAGATACAGAACAACTGAATCCTCATACATTGCCAATGAGGGTAACATGCAAAATATCTTCAGCAATTTGTTAAGAACTACTAAGTTAGGAATTATGTTTATTATATAACCTCTAAACTTAATTTGTAGATTTTAATGCAATTCATAAACAATGTACAAACATTTATATAAGATAGTTTGTACTAGCTTTAATTATAATTGTCAAATACCAGAGTATTTGTCAACAGAAGAGTAGATAACCAAAGTATAGTATACTTCTTCAAAGAAGCATTCTTTAGTGGTTACAAAGAATAAAATATTTTTATGAGCACAACAGCTTGCATCAGTTTTTAAAGATTTCTGATGATGGAAAGAAACCGTAAGCAGAAAAATAAGTATCATACAATTGCATTTATGCAATGTTCAAAAATTCCCAAAGCTAATACATTCTTAAAATTCACAGTAGTAGTTGGTTTTGGTGGGAGTGACTGGAAAGTATTACAAAAGAACTTTCTTGGGATATATATAGATACAAATATCTAACTACATATCTTATATATACATACAACACATATATTTTTCTTGTATATTTTTCTCAAATATGTTCCTTAGATATATTTCTTAGATGTGTATATATTTCTTTTATATATTTTTAGTTTGTATATATCACATATATGTTATGTATGTATCTTTTTGTTTTAGGTATTGTTTATATATCTGAATTTAGGAGGCAAATCATAAAATACATATTTAGGTTTTATGCAATTTTTAATGTAAATAATGTCTTATTAATTGAGGTAAAATTCACATAAAGTGATATTAAGTATTTTAAAGTATACAATTCAGTAACATTTAGCGTATCTATACAGCTGTACAACTACTCCCTCTTTTCTCTGGAAAATGCTCAGTTCCAAGCATTTTCATCACTCTGAGAAGCACTTATTTTATCATTTCTCTCCTACCAACTGTTACTAATCACAAATTTGTTTTTGTCCTATAAATTTAACTATGCAAGATGCTTCCTATAAATTCATTAAAAATTACATCACTTTTATGTCGGGTATCTTTCATCTTACAAGCTATTTTTCAGAGTCATATATTTTGTACCATAAATTAGCATTTCATTCCATTTAATGACTGAATAATATTCCATTGTATATGTGATGACTAATCTTATCTGTCAGTTTGCTACTTAGTCAAATATTATTCCTGAAGTTTATGTAAAGAGATTAGCATTTAAATTAGTAGACTCATATTAAGATGAGATCAGCCTTTAAATTTGTAAAATTAAGCAAAGCACATTACACCCCAAAATGTGGTCTTGACCTCATCCAATCTATTGAAGTCTTTGCAATAAAAAGACTACATTAAACAATAAAGTACTCCTCCAAGAGAAATAAAAGTTTTCTGGCTTGCCAGCAGAGTTTGGACTTCCCAAATTTTAAAATTACATAAGCACATTCCTGAATTATCTGCCTATTTATCAAGTTAGTTGCAAGGAATCATCATATGTATATGTATATGTATCTATATCTGTAGATATATAGATATCTATACATATACCCTTGAATGAATATGTATGCATAATATATACACAAATGAATAAATACAATGTATACTGGTACATATACAGATAGATGACAGATAGTTTTATCTAGATCTCTACATGCAATTATTTATATCTATATAGTGTATACTGTTTAGGGTCTCCAGAGACACAGAGCTAACAGACATATTACTATATTTGGAAATCTTTTATCAATATGGTATGTACATGTAGTATCATCATTTTATATACGCTCCTCCAATGATATAAATTTTTGTCACTTTGACATTTTGACCTTTTGAAATAGTGTTATCACGAACATATACATATATGTATTTGTTTGGGAACCTTTTTACAATGTATCTATCATATATATATATGTATATATGCACATGTTTAGCAGTGCGCTTGAGTCTATAATAATTCTACACATATTCCAGTATTTCAACCAATATTAAAATATTTTGAACTGCTGAAATATTTTACTTTTTAACAATTATTTTGTTTATTTGTGGTATACAATGCTTACATTATTCATGTAACTAATTAAATGTAGCTATAGTAAAGCAAATTAGCTTTCAATTGATTACATAGTTACATAAAATTTTGTTTGCTTTTCGGCAAGAGCATAAATTTAATGTGAGTGGCATGAGCAGAATAACTTTATTACCTACTGTCATCAAGTTGTACATTTAAATCTCTAGATTTATTTATCCCACATGAGTATACGTTATATCCTTTGACCAACATTATCCTATTTTCTTTCCTGCTCTTCACTTCCTATGTCAGAAACATTGTTTTGTTCTTTTCACAGATAGATTTCCCATATAATTAAGGTGATATCATGTTTTGTATAACATATCATTGTTTTATTCTCCTTTCAGTTTCTAGCTTATTTCCCTTTAAATTGTCACTAGCCACAATAATTGTGTTCTAAATTCTCCACAACATCAACACTTCTTTTCCTATTTAAAATAACTTTGAAACCATGCTAGTAGATAAGAAGTAGGATCTTGTCATGATTTTTATTGGTAATCTCTTAACAACTAATTACATTGAATGCACCTTTGAAAATTCATATTTTTCATGCATTTGTTGAAAATTTATATATTTTATTTAGAGAAATGTCTACTCGTTTACTAAAGTTTTTTTTTTTACTATTTTTACAAAAGTATTTTTTCTTCATCATGGAATGGTAAGTTTTAAATATATGGCAGATACAAGACACTCATTGCGTGTATAATGTACTGATATTTCCTCCCATTTTGGATTGGGACCTTCATTTTCTTCATAGAATTTTTGATATGACAACTCTGCATCTTTATGGGGTGCGATATGATGCCATAGCGCATTAATCTATTCTGTACTGAACAGTATAGTTAGGACTATCCATTAAGTGAATAAATCAGAAGTACAAACCTAAACATTGCATGTTTTCTCCTACATAATAAACTCATAGTATAAGTAAATTAAAGGAGCAAGATTTAATAAAAGCTAGATAATAGGAGACATGAAGACAGAAGTTTTGCAAAAAGGGATGGGGATCAAGAGATGGAGGAGAGGAGGAAGGAAAGGGAGGACAGAGAAGGGATTTAAAAAAAAAGAATTAAGATATGTTATGTACATGTGCCAACTCCCCATAGCTAATGTAATCAATTTGTACTGCAAACATGGACCAATAAAAATGAAACTTGTCATTTTGACAAGAACAGTCAAAATCCTCTCTTCCAGTTTTTGTCAGTTATATGACAAAATACTGTTGATAATACACACATTTCTTTCTAATAGAACACCAGGAGGATTGCTCTTATTTGGTTATGAGTTTTTGCCTGTTAGCCAATCTCATTTCCATCCCCACATCTCCATCTCTCCTACAGCCCCCAGTATATGATAACCATTATTATATTTCTGTGAAATTAAGTTTTCAAGATTTTACCTATGAGTGAAATCATGTGATACTTGTCTCTCTAAACCTGAATTATTTCACTTAACATTATAATCTGCAATTCGATCCATGAAGCCACAATGAGAAGATTTCATACTTTTTGATAGATTACTAGTACTCCACTGTGCATAAATACCATGTTTTCTTTATGCCTTAATCTATTGATTGACACCTTAGTTAATTCTGTGTCTTCTCTACTTACCCTGAATAACACTGCAATAATCATGTGGGTGTGGGTGCAGATATATTTTTGACACAATGATATCATTTTGGAGTATATTTATACCCAGTAGCCGAACTACTAGATTATATAGCAAAGTGATTTTTAAATTTTTGAAGAATATTTGTATTTTTTTCATAGTAATCACAGTAATTTACAATCTAACCAACAAGGGATAAGATTTCCCCTTTCAATCTATCGTTCAGGAGGCCACAAAGCCACATTCCAAAGATGAAATACGTATTTCTTTCTCCTGAATAAAGTTGTTAATGTACCTAGTGATCATGTCTAGACCACAAAGTGTAACTAGCCTTTTAAATTAAGTTCTCCACCATAAAGTAAGGAGAAGATACGTAAAGGATTCAGGTTTCTGTAGCACCGTACACAAGCCAACTCAGGCAAAGGGGTGATTAGGAGCAACATGTTTCTATATTAAGTGTCCCGTTAGATATAAATGTTTCCAAATATTTTCTAGAAGATGGCAGCTACCAATCCAAATCCCTGAGATACTTGGCTTGAAAAGTCTTCCAAGTTATGAATTAGCTCTAAATTTCACACACTTTTATTCCACAATACCAAGTGTGAATCTCTGGAAAACTCTTCGTGAGTGCACACTTATTTACACTCATCTAAGATGGTTGACCTTGGATTAAGAAAAGTTTCAGAGAAAATGATTTGGAAGAAAATTATGAACTTGATCAAATACCAAAATGCAAACTAGAGAAGAACAGAAAAACTTAAGAAAATCACCTAGACATCCAAGATAGATCCTCAAGGGCATTTAAGCAGAGTCAGTTATATCTAGTTACTCATAAAACATCATTGGTTCTGTACTAGGTCCACTGGGAAATTTACTCTTAGGTAGTTGTGCTCCCTGTATTATGTGCTGTTTGCATAAGAAACTACAACCTTATTGGGACCAATGGACCTAAATGGATTTAACCCAATGGTATCAGATAACAGTCACTGATACATACATAATTAATTCCTAGTTTTAAATTATCTGATGCCTGGAAACACAAAGTATCTTATGTGGGCATCACATGGTGAGTTTAATATACCTAGAAGCTTAATTCTTTCATCTATTTTTAAAAGAATCTTTTAAAGACTCAATATTTAAAAATTTAGTGTTTTATATGACTCCAAGCATCGAATTAAAATGCATATGACTGCTTTGTAATGACGTCTCTTGTCAGTCTTTTTCTAAATATAATTCATAAAAAAATTCTGTCCAAATTAAAGTATCTCCATTTTAACCACTGCATTTCTGCACTTTTTCTGGTTAAGTTAATCCATTTTTCCCCAAAATTGTATATTCACTACCCATAATTCTGATACATGTGTACAGCTGGCACACCAGAAAGCAGAGACTTATTTTCTTTGAATCATGGTGAGCCCATTACCAAGAAGAATGAAATAACTGAAAACCAAAAATAAAATCATTCAAACCTAAGGTCCTTAGGTGGATCTAAACTGTTTAACTGTCATCTTGATTCCCATTCTGAACCCAGTTAAAACTCTATCTAATCCTGTCAGCCAAATAAGATCTCTTATTTGAATCTGGTTTAATAATGTAAGAAAAAATATAAAAGGAAGAAAGAGAAAAAAATCTGTTTCAGAAAACTAAAGCAAACTAAAAACCCAAAATCAGTGTGGCTCAGGATTCAAGACAGAAACATAGCCAGAATTTCAACTGTCATGAGAAATCACAATGCTCAGCAAATGTGTGTGCTTCCCATACTTGCTGCTTCTGAGAGTCCCTGCAAAATCTAATTCAAATTGTACTCACTACAACTATTGTAAAAACATCTGAAATTAAATTCATTTAACCAAGTTCATTTGTCAAAAGAAAAAAAGTAAGACAGTTAGACAGTCAGACAGAGAGACAGGAAGAAAGAAAAGAAAGAAAGAGAGAAAGAGAGAAAGAAAGAAAGAAAGAAAGAAAGAAAGAAAGAAAGAAAGAAAGAAAGAAAGAAAGAAAGAAAGAAAGAAATGAGAGAAGGAGGGAGGGAGGGAGGAAAGGAAACAAGAGAAAGGGGAAGGAAAGAAAAAAAAAACAAAACATTTCTTAGAAAGGGTAGTATTCTATACTACAGATGGTTCATGGTACCTAGAATATGAAGTAGTATAACTTTTACCTAGAACATGAAGTATATTTGTAACCAGAAAACAGGAAATTACATACAACATAGATTAGTGCAGTTCATCATTTATATTATTAGGGCATAATCTCATTACTTTTAACTTAGGTTTGGCTAGGGACTCAGCTGCTTTGCTTGATTCAGCCTCAGTTGATACCAAGCAGTCCCTATATTGGTCAATTTCCTCAACACTGGCACCAGATAACCCACATATACAATTGAAAGAAGGAGAGGTTCATTAAACTCAAGGTTTGAGAGTGTCCAGTCTGTGGTCGACTAACTCCAAGGCAGGAATATAGTGTAGGAAGGGCCTGATGGAGTAAAACTGCTTAGTTGCTGATGCCCAAGGAGCAGAGCAGGGCAACATTGCAGAGAAACAGAGGCCAGAGACCAGTTACAGACCCCAAGTTCATATTTTCATGACATATCTAGACACATCCAGAAATGGCCTTTTCTGATATTAGGCATCCCGTAAGTCCGTTAAAGTGACAATCGCAAATAACAGCCATAGTGACCACAATGTACATTTATGTCACAACTTGCTTAAATCTTGAACTAAATTGCAGTTCACTGTGCAGTATATGGAGCCACTTTGAGTCAAATTTATGGAGGCTGGTTTGGGCCAAATTTAACAGTTTTTACACTTAGAAACACAATTGAAACAGTTCATCTCTATGTGTGTTTAGAATGAAGGCAATATAAACTCTAGAGTGCTATGGTGACAATTTTTTTTTAATACTAAGAAGCAGGAAAAGTCAGTGTGTAGGCAGAAATAGGGAAAAAGCAAACAGGCAAAGAGAATGTTAATGTCACATTTCAGATTAACCACCAGCTAGATTATCTTTAAGTATGGCTTACCCCAGAACTTGTATTCCAGATGGTGCTTCTCTGACCATCTAACAACACCAACATTTCTTTGTTTAAAACAATTTTAATACGTTACTTTAATCTTGGGATGCAATGTTTCTCAAAATAATAAATTATCCCTGACCTGGGAGCTCTTGCTTATCTTCAGTCTGTGTGAATTGACCCTAGATTCTAAGGTAGTTCTCTCAGGAAGTTTCAACTGCTTTGAATAATCAACAGTGAGACAAGTTCAAATTTATTTTCACAAACTAAAAAGTTATGATCTAAAATAAAATAATAACAGGACAACATGGGTTATGAGTAGTTACAGAACTGCTGATGCAAGCTCAAAGGCTGTTTAGTTTCTGGCATCCAATTCAGTAATAAAATGATGAGCCATGGGGAAAGTAAGGCTACAGAAATACGCTCGGAGTGCACATTTGCTGTAACTCTTCCTCTAGTTTTATTTCTCTAGCAAATCAAGAACAGCACTTTGTTTGCTCACTATCAGAGGGCTACATCTCCAGACATAATGCTTCAGGAACAAATCTTCCTGCATTTTCTATGTACTGTCATGCTACAAGATGACCAAGAAATTTCCAGAAAAATTTGTGCTACTATTACTGGTCACAGTTTGGAAAGAAAACAAAGCCATGAGCAATACATGTTACTGCATGTTAATCTCTATAGCATGAGTAGAAAGAGCCTGTTGAGCTGTTCTCTACCAGAAACAATATGAATTTTCACTCTACCATGATGTTATTTATGCACATTGCTAAAGACATAGCTTGTTCAAGCTTTCAGGTATATAAGCTAAGTTAAATTGGGCTTCAAGATGAAAAGGGTAAGGAAAATAAATGAAAGACAAGATAATGAGTTGGAAGTTTAGACTCAGATTGTAGGCCCCATTTTTCAACTCTTATTATATCTTGTAAAACTTTTTAAATTTACATAAGGACCATAGTGGAGTGAATTTTATATGCAATATTCCACAATAAATAACTAGCTAATAGAAAGCAAAAACTTCTTTTAATATTGTTGATGATTTTAAAGAAAGATATTTAGTTTTTTCTCAATGGATATTTACTAAATATGAAATACCTAAGCTAGAATTTAATGATAGGAATTATTACAGTTTTCTGGTCCATAATAAAAAGATATTGTCTTGCCATAAGGAATTATCTTTTTATTTGGTGGTATATCCTATTGCTAAATCTACGATGGCAATGAAAATAATATCTTAAAGGGTAACAAAAATAATATCTTAAAGTAAAAATTGTTTTTGTAAAACAAAATGATCATGTGTAGATAATTTCTCCCAAATAATTAAGTAAAAATAATATATAATTTATAAAAAATACTCTAGCATATTTTAATAACTGTAACATAAATTTTCTATTGTGTAACATGCTTTAAGTCACTTTAAGGCATATTAAAGATATATTTTGTAAATATGCACTAATAAAAATAAATGAAAAAATCGTATTTTGCTACACATGCAGATATATGTAAATACGATAAATAGTTTTCACTGAAAAATGATGATAAAACTTGAACATTTTAAGTTACCATTCTTGTAGTCCCAGCACTTGGAAGACTAAAGCAGGATGATTACCTCAAGTTCAAAGCCAGACTGAATGATAGTACACAGTGCGACCCTCTTTAAAAAGAAAAAGGGCACATTGCCATTAATCTTGCTCAGAATACTCCCCCTCACTTTGAACACACTTATCCCATCATTCTTGCCACTTTATGAAGCGAAGCAGTAAAATGTATGCATACATTCGGTTGTTTTTGAGATAGTAGTATATTAAGATAAGAAAAATGATACAGATATTGCATACATGAGGCCAATCTATCTCAATTTTAGTCAGAATTTTTGGAAGAGAGACTTATTAGTAAGGAAAAAATATCTATTTTCTATATCATTATGCATATTTAAATTAACTTCAGTGATGATTTATGTATGAGGAGACGCTTTAGTGTTTTATTCTAAACGTAATTTCTCACATGCTTAAAATATTTATATTTTTTGGAAAGAATTACTATTTCTTGAAATTTCACTTTAAGGCTTATCTTCTGCGAAGTTTGCCCCAGAGATGGCTTCTTCCACTGAATTTCTATGTATTTACTCTCTATATTATTATTTGACAATTCTTATACACTGTCTTGTTTTAGAAACAGCCTTCAGTGTGATTTTATTTTATTTTATCTTCTATTATATGATACATCACCACTGAGTAATCACAAAATTTCACTTTATAACACATCCTGTACTGATATATCACTGTCAGCTGTAACTGCTTTATGAATATATGAAACAATTTCCTTCTTTTTTTTTCAATCACAGTTTGGATTCATAGATGTCTCCTGAAATCTTTGCCCTCTATAACTTTTTGAAAATATTATAAATTCATTGAGCATTTGTAGTGTTTGATAAATATTATTTATTCTATTTTTGAGAGAGGCATTTAATCTTGAAATTAGGAAAAGTTTTACACAAATAATCCATGAACTTTGTTTTTGTTGGCTTGTCATATTAAAGTAATATATGAATCAATTAGTGAGTTTACAGATATTTCTATCATCTCTAATTAAATGTCTTGTGTTATGTTAATTAGATATGGCCCCATAATCTTAGTACAATCCATCTCTGTAACATTGTTTTTTCTTCTACCAATATGCCTTTGATTAAGTAAATCTGATAAAAAAAGAACTTAGTCATTTTTCATCCTTCTTGAAAATATGTATTCTAACCAGTAACATACAGGGAAAAAGGAAGGAATGAAGAAAGGGAGGGTGAGAGGGATTTTTACAAATGGCCTTCACAAGGTGTATGATCTTCTAAGAAGTGACAAGCTGTCCTGGAGAATATGAAGTCCAAAGGGAGCAAATGTAAATTGGAAGACATTTGCAGCACAAGATTTTGTGAATTTTGTATTGCTAATAAAAATTCTCAATGAATTTGGAGCTGCAAATGGCATATGACAGGAAACATTCAGCCATGCTATTCTGTGTGCCTTAACTTCAGGTTACACATTTCGATTAAAGGTTCAAAGAAATTATTGTTAATATTATGTGTCACGAAAGGCGATTAGTTGGTATTTTTGGAATTGAAGTACTCTGTGCAAAAAAAGATTAGTCAGTATTTTTGGAATTGAAGCACTCTTTCGTTTTTGATAGATTTTGCATTATTTATTCCCATCAGTATACTCATATGCAAACCAAAACTGGACTAATTTTCAGAAATAAGATTTATTCATAGACTTTTATCACCCACCAGAATACAGCTTAATTTTAATATAAAAAATTCTACTAGAAACTACACTTAAGACACCTTGCATGATGTAAAATTTGTGTTCTATATCTCAAGAGAATTATATTATAGACTGTCAAACACATTGACGGCATTCATCTATGGGAGCCCTGACTCAAGGACTACATGTGCTTTACATGCTTTCTGTTTAGACTTTCATTTAATTCATCCCACTGCAGATCCAAACTCACCTTAGCCTTTCTAAAGCCAAAAAAACTTGCCTAGATGGCTGAATATTTGTGGATTAGCACCACATCCTCTGTGAATATTGTTTTTTCCTGAAATTTCAGTAGCTAGTATAAATATTCACTGCATAGCAGAGAATAATTAATAACAGATATGTCGATCATTTAAATAAATTAACATCCAAAATGTTCATGTGTGTCCCTTAAATTTTTCCAACCTTTTCCTCTTACTACCCTGAAGTTGACATTTTAATCTGCGAAACATATGTTGATCTAATGGTGCTATTTGTCATTTTATTTATTGATTCAAATATAAGTCCTGCCACAATGTAGCCTAAGAATGACAAAAGCCTCATCTTACTGGGTTAAGAATGAAAAGGAAATTTAGTTATAAGGAAATATAACAACCAATTTTGCTTTTGGACTTGGAGGACCATTTAAGATTGTGAAATCTGTAGGGAATTTGTTCATATTCTGTGGAAGTATCCTGAGTCACAGGCAGAATGGGAAGAGAGGTGTTGCAGCAGCATCTGTCTATGGTTCAAATGAACAACATGGTACAATGAATTTTGTTCTTACAGCCAGGGCTACTGCGACCTTCAGGTTTTAGCATTTTGAGTTTTCAGTGCTTTTTGAATCACATTTTTATGGTGATGGTTTGTTAAAATTTACTCTTGTGATCTTTACAATAGCTGTCTTTGTTATCATTTATGATAAAGATAGGCCGGTAGAGGTAGAATAGGGTTAAACTAAACAGCTCATTGAAAACAATACTGGACTTAAATCCCATTAATGGATTATTCATTTGTCTGCCCTGCTCGGTGATATCTCTCTGTCGCTTTTTCTGGAGCAGTGGACTTCTTTATCTCTCTCTAGACTGTCCTTCAGTATTCTTTGTAGGGTTGGCTTGGTTGTCATAAATTCCTTTAGTTGTTCTTTGTCATGGAAGTATCTTGTTTCTCCATTGATTTTAAAAGATAATTTTGCAGGGTACATTAATCTGGGTTGGAAGTTATTTTCCTTCAGGGCTTGAAATATTTCACTCCAAGCTCTTCTTGACCTGATGACTTGTGTTGAGAAGTCTGTCGTGATTCTGATGGGCCTTCCTTTGTAGGTAATCTGTCTCTTTTCTCTAATAGCTTTTAATATTATGTTTTTGTGTTGAATTTCTGAAATCTTGATTATTATATGTCTGGGTGTAGGTCTGTTTTGGTCAAATTTAGCTGGAGTTCTATATGCTTCAGTTATCTGAAAGTCTCTTCCTGTTCCCATGCTTGGAAAGTTTTCTGAAATTATTTCTGTAAATAGTCTTTTAATTGTAAAGATAACAAAATTTATAAGGGTAGCCTTTAGTGATACATGATCACCTTGCTTCAAAACCAGGTATTACTTTCGCTGCTCTGTTCTGAGGGATTCTAACCTATCTTAGTATGATTGCGTTACAACAGATGATATAGGCAACTGCCTTGAAACTAACATGAGGCATTATAGAAATCAACATTGCATTACTATGTATTGCCTCCATTATCTTATTTGTTACTGGTTTTGTTCAGTACTATTTCATTCGACTATATTTGGCCAATTGGTAAGGGCATTTAGTTTGAAGACAATAAGAGGTATTACAAGGGGAACCGAGGAAGGAAGGTATGGAAAAAAGAGACATGGTTTTATATAACAGTATTCATAAGATAGTTTAAAAGTCTATACTACTAAATGCATTAACTGGTGAGAGAGAACAGTTGATATCCATAAGACCAGATCAATCCTACATGTCTTTACCTGTCAATCTGAACAGCTCCCTTAAGTGTAACAATATACAATGTTGCAACCACTGTAAAATTCCAACCATCTAAATTCCTAAACCTATAATTTTACAGTATCAGATACGTTGTTGTTGTTTGCTGATCTCTTTACTTTTTTGTTTCTCTTATGTATGACCATTCTTATATGCTTTATTGGTTTCACTCTGAATTATTTCGCTTGATCATATTAGACCTGATGTTATTGGTAGTTATTTCACTGATAACAAGAGGTATTCTAAGGGGAAAGGAAGGAAGGGAGAGAAAAGAAAAAAGACATAAATGTATAAATATGCATAAATAAGACAGTTTAAAAAAAGTATTGCTAAATACAATAGCTATTGAAATAGAAAAGTTAATATACCTGAATTGATAAATCTTACATGTCTATATCTGTCAATATGATCAACCCCTATGAAGGTAACGAAATGCAATATTGTAACTACTGTCAAACTTCAACCACCTCAGTGTGTAAACCTACAATGTTATCGTATCAGATCTGTTGTTGTTTGTCTGTCTTTTTTGATTTTTGTTTCTATTTTCTGTATCTATTTTCTCTTAAATAAAAAAAAATTTACTATTGTGGAAAAGAATGCATGAATCCCATGCTTTTATGTCCTGATTCTACTTGGTGCTCACTTAGCCTTTTCTCTCTCTCTCTCTCTCTCTCTCTCTCTCTCTCTCTCTCTCTCCCTCCCTCCCTTTCCCTCTCCCTTTCTCTGTCTTTTGTGTTTGTCTCCTCTCTTTACACACACACACATGCACACACACCCCACTCTCTACATGTATGCAATATGAATATGCAAGGATGCTGTGGTGGATTAATTAATGCTCAGTTTATGTGGGAACACCTAACTGAACTGAGTCATTGTGGCTCTGGGCATGGAAGAGCCACCCAAGGATTGCTGTCAAAATGACATAAAAGGAGAACAGGAGGGGAAGACAGCATGCTGCTGATTTTCCATGGAAGAGTCTTACTCCAGAATCCTGGAGGCCTCTGCTGCAGTTCACCTGCCAGACTCCAAACAGCATCTCACCTTCATCCACCTCCTATCCTTGGAAGGTTGACGAGCTTTGGCTGCTGTTCTCTTCAGAGGAGTTCTGGGCTTCACCTTCACCTGGGTGTCATCTAGTGCAGACTCCCAAGCCTTCAGCACCGGCCCCTGGGTTTTTTTGAGCAGATCCTTCAGTCTTCTATCAAAGTCTCCTTGGCTTTCTGCTATGGACATATACAGGACATTGTGGTGGGGTCCAGGCCCTCAGGTGCATTCTTGGGATCTCCAGCATATGGACAGACCTCTTGCACTCCTCTGCATTTGACTTTTGGGTGACTATTATAAAATAATTCTATAAAGTATGTGTCTTATATTAAACCTATCCTTTTGCAAATCCTGACAACAGATATATATATATATATATATATATATATATATATATATATATATATATTTCTTCAAATGTGTATAAGAGTAATCTGGGAATAAGGGGAAAGTTTTGGTGTCATAATATGAGGATTATAGGTTTAACTGTGTCTGCAATTCATATTTTCACATCTTCATTGTTAGTACCTTAGATTAAGACAAAATTTTGGACATGTTTATAACAGCAATTAAATTGAAATGAGGTGATAAGGACAAGAAGTATATGCCAATCAGCCTTCTATTAATTTAACAAACACATTTGAGAATCACCTTATAAACTAAAAAAGATTGTTTTGGCTCCTGACTTCGGAGGTTACAGTCTGCAATCAGTTGGTCTGTCACTTCTGGGCCTGTGACAAGGCAGCACATTACAATGGCAAGTGCTCACATTATTCCTGGGATAAAAACAAGAAGAATGGGAGAGGCTAGAGTCACATTATCCATTTCATGGGGACATTACCGATGGTGTAAGACCTCCCAGAAGTCCCTCACCATTACATTTTTCTTTGATTTCCCAATAGACAAATCTGATCGCAAAGCCTTTCTTCTTTCAAAAACCTAAATAGAAACTTATTCTGCCTATAACTTAATTTTTGACTTCTACCTTCAGAACTGAGAATAAGTTGTATTGTTGAATGTAGAAGACTACATGGGCACCTGTCTTTGAATGTAGAACAATTGCTGCAACATTGATTAAATCAAGTTTTATTTCCATATACTTACATATACAGAGCTGGTTATGGTGTTTCCTTCCCTCTTCAATTGGCTCTAAGCAATGCAAATAAGGCCAGCTGAAGTACTGAAACTTAATTTTTATAGCCAGTCTGACAGTCTCATGTTTCCTCGCATAGTGCTTTCTGTGAAAGATCCAAGCACAGTGGGAGGGCAGAGCCACTCATTTCCAGGGATGTCAGCTGGGTGTGAGCCTCGAAATGAAGAGGCTATCAGTCCCCAGGGCACACAAGTTTACATATCAGAAACTCAAGCAACAGCCTCCAAAAACCATTCAAATGCTAGCTTAATAGAGTTATACACACTGATCCTTCTGCATGTCATTCTCCCTGCATTTTGCAAAGATGCTTTTCTCTCTACTTGGCTAGCCAGCTCAAGTTACTCATGGTCCTCACTGTCACTCATCCTTGAGTCAACCCTTCTTCACAAGATAATAAATTCTGGGAGAGGCCTTGGATCAGGGCCTTTGTCTATATATCTTCATTGGGATCAGGCTTAAGACATCTTGGTTGCCCTTAATTTGGAATATGTCTTGGTGTCTTTACTCTCACCATGGGTTACATTGAAAGTGGTAGATTGGAATTAATTTGCTGGGATTCCAATAACATCTCAATGGGATTATAAATATAACTTTTTGGATGGTGAGGAGGACTGGAAAAGGGATTATAACACTTGTATTCAATATTTAGATTACAATAGTTGAAATCAGACAGCCTGTGGTATTAGCACTCATAGCTCTAGGAAACTGATACTATATCATTCATAGAAAACATCATCCTATATATCCAGATTAATAAAGGAAAAAATCTAAACATTTTTCACAAGATCTGGAAAATTATAATGCAATAATACATAGTAGATTCACTATGCCAAGAATATCTGCGTTAGTTACTTTTCTCTTGTTGATGAAGCAAAATACCCAATACCTAAAACTTAGTAAGGAAAGGATTATTAATCTCACAGTTTGTGGAGGTTTCTATCCATAATCAGCTGGCTCTAAGGCAGGGTGGTGTAGTCCAGGGCCAACACTTCAAGGAGGCAGAAGACAATAAAAGCAATGAGAGCAACTAGAGGGAGAGCAAGCCTCTTGTTCCTTATATTGTCAACAGGCCCACTCTCCACCCAGGGCAGGTGTAGCCCTCACACCATCACCTTGTTCTCCTCTGAGCAAGTTCAGGATGTTTACAAAGTGAGGACCCTGGTCCCCTACTGCATCACTTAGTGAAACTTCTAAACTTGTCAAGCAAACACAATGTAGCAACAATTACAGTGTCACTCTGACATGAATAATTTCATTTGCAGTTTAAAATTAAATAGCATATTATGTGACCTATACCTTGTGAAAGAGTGAAAGCAATAATTTGAAAGATAAGTCCTCTTTATAATATTCTTTTGTTTTTAGTTACTATTGGACAAATATAGATTTTTCTACTTTTTCATTTCATTAAAAATAGAGAATTTTATATTACAAACAATATATCCTAGAAAACCATATTCCATGATTTGACTTCATTTCTTTTGTATTGAACAGTTTTGGAAAATAATTATACAAAATTTCTAGTATTATATGTATTCATGAATTTTATCATACTAAGAAAATATGCAACCTAATGAAATAAAATTTTATATAGAAATTGATAATATCGTGTTATGTATAACAGACAATAAATTTTAAATCATTTGCAATTTTTCATACATAAATTCAAATTTGGGTGAATTTTACTTGCATGGACACAACTATTGTCTTACTATATTCTTGGTAGACAGAAGTGATAGAATACATAAAGTCACACACGCATACTATGGAACAGATTTATAAAATGATAAATACTCATTAGTCCCATTTGTTACCTATAAGCTTGAGAACCAGGGAAATCAGTGACATAATTCAACCCAAGTTTCAAGGCTTGAGAACTAGATTGTAAGGTGACACACATTAGTGGAGGTCCTAGACTGATTCCAAAGACCTGAGAAGGGACAGTGTCAATTTGCAAGGGCCGGAGAGGTTGGGTGTTTGAACTCCATTAAAGAGCGAATTTTCCTTTCCTTCAAATTCATGTCCTTTTCTGATCCTTAAAGGATTAGAGACAATAATGAAGGCAGTCTTCCTTACTCATGCTATCAATTCAAGGGCTAATCTCTTACGGAAATGGCCTTGCTGACACGTTGATAATTAAAGCTTTATCAGCTATCTGAGCATTTCTTAGGCCTGTCAAGCTGATAAAAGGAAGAACATGAGTTCATGTATTAATTTTATATCCATGTGCATTGATTTAAGCCACAACTTATTTCTTAAATGATAGTTAAAAAGAAATAACTCTCATGCATTTTTGTGAATTGACAATTGGTAGTCAACTTGTAACAACCAGCTGAACTGAATCAGTGTGGTGCTGAGTGTGGATGGCCCACCTAAGGATTGTTACCAACATGAAAGAGAGAACTGGAGAGGAAGAGGTAGTGTTGTTCTTTTTATTTTTTTATTTTTATTTATTTATTTATTTTTTGGTAGTGTTGTTCTTTCTCCATGGTGTTGTTGGTTCTCCTGTTGCTGACGGTTCTCCTGGACAAGCCTGTCAAGCTTTTTTCCTAGTATTAACTTGGCTGTTCTCATCATCAGAAGAACTTGGGATCTTATCTCTGAGAATTGCTGCAGTTCACTTGGGGGAGTTCTGGTCCTTACTTTGAGCATCACTTCCTAGCTTCAGTACAGATCCCTCAACCTACTGGTACAGAACCTTCATTCCACTGGCACAGACTTTCTAGCTTCCATTGCTGACCTTTGTGCCTTCCCTGTGCAGATCTGTGAAACAGACTTGCATGAGACATTGTGATGGGCTCCAGGTCTCAGGCTGGACTCATATAGGACATTGTCATGGATTCTAGGTCTTCAGCTGGACTGATGCAGGACATTGCCATGGAATCCAGGCCCTCAATGGCATTCTTTGGATCTTAGTATGTAGACAGATTTCCTGCACTCTTTCTTTTGTATTTGACTCTTTGGGTGATGATTAAAAAATAATTCTGTGAATTAAGTGTCCTACAAATAATTGCTTTACAATCTCTGACTACAACATGCATATAACCCCTTTCATAGAAGGGAAAATAAAGTTCCTTTGTTATATCTTCTCTTAATTTTCTGTGACTTAATTACTGTATGGCAAAATTAACAATATTAATTACTGATATAATCACAAGGCATTGTAATACTAAGAAATAATCTCAGTAATTTCTTGTATTCCAGATATGTTTTTCCTCATCTCCACTGTGGATTAGCAGACTTCTGGGCTACAAGAGCATAAGATAACAAAAACTGAAAGGAGTTTTTTCTACTAGATTGCTAATGATAATATATCACTCTGCCACTTTCACTTCTATTCTCCAGCCATGAATGATTCAGAACCTAGATACACTTCTGGAGAACCTTGTCCCTATTTGCAAGGTCAAATTAGGATGGTCACTGTCTTAGTTACTTTTCACTTGTTGCCAAGACAGAATACCTGATGCCCAAAATTAGAGAAGGAAAGATTTATTTCTTACAGTTTCTCAGGAGTTTCAGTCCATACTTAGTTGGCTCCAAGGTAGCATGGCGTAGTGGGGCTGCCATTCATGGCGGCCAACAAACAGCAAGGTGTGCAAACCCAGCAAGAGAGAGAGAGGAAGGAAAAACTGCGTTCCTTTCTTCCTTACCTTGAATGTTGGCTGCAACCCTGGGTGGGTGCAGCACTCACATCGTCAGTCCCAGCACCACACAACAAACCAATCATGAACGCCAGACTCAGCCCCATCCAAATTACAAGTCCTTGGGGGAAATAGGATCATTCAATACAGTCACTCGATCTTCAAGAGACTATTTCATTATTCTATCAAACTACACACTTTAGATGGGTTAGAAACATGGTGCTATCAAAGAGTCCCATAAACATTAGGCATTGTCACACTTTTTGTTTAAAGAATTTCTCAATCAGCAGTTATACAGTATCATGATGGCAAACAATGCTTCCTGTAATTTTGAAAATGGTGGTTTTGGCAGAATCATTGGAAGTAGGACAAACTAATTCATGTTGAAATTGCAATGTCTGTTTTTATTGTTGATAGAATGGGCACTAGGTAGTAGCCATCTCCAGATCAGTCTTGACTCATAGCAGCCTTTCTCTATCCATTGGGAAATGACAAGGATTTGGGTGCAGGATTTTGACTGGTGTTCATAGAATGATCATGCTATCCATTTGATTAGTAGAATTCCCCTTTGCTGATTTACCAGTTAATAAATATTTATATGGAATGCATATATCTTCACAGTTTTGTGCCTTCAGATATGTCTATGTGCATTTATGTTCCTCAAATTTCTATGTAACCAGGTTTCCAATTACTAAGTCCTTGACTATCCACCTAAACCACTAGTGACAGCTCATAACTGGTGAGTAATCAATAGACATCTGGCAAATTCTCCTCCCAAGGAAAGTACACAGCAAGCTTTTCTCAGAGTTTCACACAGTGGATTTCCCTCCAGTGATGGTTTCAGAGAGGGGCCTGAGTGCTACACACACCTGGCAATTCCAATTTAAGTAGTAGAGTGGATTCTCCCTCCTTGGTTTTTTCTGTTCTTTTGCAGTCATCAGATGATTGGATGGTGCTGATTCACACTGGTACATATGGTCATCTTTACTCAGTTGACAAATTCAAATATTAACATCTCATGAAAGCACTCTTGACAAACCTAAAAATAATGTTATATCAGTCATTTATGACTGCTTAGTCCAGGTTGGCATACCCATCAAATCAACTACCACATCCATTATTGAAAACCTTTTTGAAAATTCAGGATCACAGTGTAGTCTCTTCTATTATCAGATATCACAAGAATTTAATAACTACTGTGATAAGGCAATGGCACGCAGTCCAGATTAAAATAAAACTTTAAGTTTCTGTTTTTAATTCACACAGTAAGGAACATGTTTCTCCAAGGTTGAGAAAATTACATTTTTATAGTTCCATGTGGTATTCAACCTTAATAAATATTGCATAAATGCAAAACCTTATAACCATTGTTGTATTAAAATGATCTAAATCAGATTGTCTACCAGAATGTTGTGCTTTAGTGGAAATATTCTGTGTGTTTCTGACTTCATTGTTACTGCTCTTGTGACTCTTTAACAATTGAAACTTTGTCTAGTGGAACAAGATTTTCATTTAGGACCTGAGTTTTAAATTATATTTAAATTTAAGGATAAATAGCTATGTGTAGCTAATGGGTACAACAGTGGTCCTACAGTTTTAGATTATCATTTTCACCACATTATTTATCCATAGTGTTACTGGGTTCTAGAGTTTCATTGCTTTTTCCTGGGAATTCAATCACACATTCTGTTAACTAGCTTCTCAATTATTTAATTCATTTTTCCCTAGATATCATCAGATAATTTAGTGTCTGTGGTCTAAATATTAATATTAAAGATTTAAAAATTCAATATTGATTCCAAAAGAATTATGTCAAGTCTCTGAGTAATATAAAATCATTTATTTATAACAAAACAAAAAACAATAGTGAAATTATGAGACTAGAGAAATTATTTTCACATCGAAAAGCACATTAATCCTTTTTCTTCAAATTACTCTAAAATTGCAAGAAAAACTAAAGAAAATTGTAATACAGAATCTTTACTTAAATCAATAAAAACCATTAATGGACAAACACTGAAACCTTTGTCTCTAAAATCAGAAATAAGACAAAGCTGCCCATTATTACCACTCCTGATCAGTGTAGTCCTTGAAATATTAACCACATCAATTAGAAAAGAGAAAGAAATAAAAGAAATATGGACAGAAAAGGAATACACTAAATTATTATGATTTCCTGATGACATGATCCTCTACCTAGAAAATCTCAAATATTCCAGCAAAGACTCCTAGAATTAATAACCAAATTTTGTAGCATAGTAGTATACAAAGTCTACACTCAAAAATCAATAGTGTCCTTCTACACCAGTAAAAAAAAAACTCACTTAATGAGGAACTAAGGAAATAACACCTCGTACAAAAGCAGCAAGAAAAATGAAAAACTTAGGAATTAACTTACCCAAGGAAATGAAAGACCTCTACAGTGAGAGTTATTGTACACTGACAAAGGAGATCAAAGGCAATATCAGAACATGGAAAGATATCACCTGCTCCTGGATGGGTAGAATCAATATAATGAAAATGGACACACCTCCAAAATTGTTAAATAGATTTAATGCAATCTCAATCAAAACACTGACAGCATTCTTCACAGACCTAGAGCAAACAATCCTAAAATTCATATAGAACTGGAAGATATGTACAATAGAAAAAGTTGTTTTAGGCAACAAGGTCAAGGCAGGGGGCATTACAATCCTTGAGTTCATACTACAAAGCTACAGTGATGAAAAAAAACATAGTATTTGAAAGGAAACAAGAACAAAAGAAAACAAACAAACAAGCAAGTAAACAAACAAAAAACTAGAGACTTGTGAATCAATGGAATAGATGCAAAAACAACCCTAGGCACCATTAGCTACTTTATCTTTGACAACAGGACCAAACACCTTTACTGAAGGGAAGAGCCTTTTTTTTTTTATTTAAGAGAAAAAAAAAGACACATAAGAAAGACAAAAAGCATAAGAGACAAACAAACGACTAGAGTAAATGCACAACAGTAACATTACAGGTTTACAAAACAGGTTGATAGAAACTTGACAATGGTTGCAATATTGTATATTGTCATCTTCAGAATGGTTGTTTACATTAACAGATATAGACATGTAAAATTGATCTAATCATATGAGTATTAACTGTTTTTTCTCAATAACTAATACAATGAGCAGTATGTTCATTTTAGTTATCTTACATATACATATATACAGATTTATATCTTTTCCTTTTCCCTTCTCTCTTTCCCCCTTTTCCCTTCCCAATTACTTTTGCTCTTCAAGCTGTTTTTTATCCTTACATAGTATTTATTATAGATTTTGGATCATATATACTTTTTCAGTTTCTTACACTAGGGAGACAATACGGTATTTACACATGTGGGTTTGATTTATCTCACTTATGAGTATGATCTCAAGTTGTGTCCATTTACTTATAAAAGTCTCAATGCAATCTTTCTTGATAGCTGAGTAGTACTCCATTGTATAAAAATACCACATCTTTTTTATCCAGTCTTTGATTGATGGGTACTTGGGTTGTTTCTAACATCTGGCTATTACAAGTTGGGTTGCTATAAACATGGGTGCACAAATATCACTGTGGTATGATGTTTTCAATTCTTCTGGGAAAATGCCCAGAAGTGGGATAGCTGGAAAGAGCCTTTTTAACAGCTGGTGCTGGAAAAACTGGCTTTCCATAAGCCAAATAACGAAGCTAGATGCGTATCTCTCACCATGCCCTAAACTAAAATTGAAGTAGATCAAAGATCTAAGTATTAAAACAGAAAGACTTCAGCTGCTGGAAAATAGGATAGGTAAAAGTTTTGAAGACATAGGTGTAGGCGAAGACTTTCTGAAATAATCATAAGTTGCACAGAAATAATACCAAGAATCAACAAATGTTATCACATCAAATTAAAAGCCTTCTGTACAACAAAGGAAACTACCAACAGAGTAAAGAGGCAACATACAAAATGGAAAAATAACTGCCAGCTGCTTCTCAGACAGGAGACTAATATCTAGAATATACAGAAAACTCAAAAATATAGATGCTCCAAATGTAAAGACCCTATTAAAAATGCTATCTGAAATGAATACTTATCAGATGACGTACAGGCAACCAATAAACATGTGAAATAATGCTCAAAATCTCTGGTCATATGAGAAATGTAAAGTAAAACATAATGAGATTCCATTTAATGCCAGAAAGAATGGCTATCAACATGAAATCAAACAACAACAAATGCTGACAAGATTATGGAGAATTAAAAAAAAAGAAAAGAAAAGAAAGAAAAGAAAGAAAAAAAATCCCTTCTCCATTGTTGGTGGGAATGTAGACTGGTACAACCACTATGGAAATCCATATGGAAATTTCTCAAAAACCTAAAACTAGAAGTTCCATTTGACCCATCTGTTCTTCTAGGCATCTTACTAAAAGAGCTAAAGACATAATAATGAATATATGTTTACTCTTGTGTATAGCAGCACAATTTATATTAGCTAAATCCTGGAAATAGCCTATATTCCCATCAGATGAATAAACAAAAAAATGTGGTATTTACATATATTGGGTACTTCTTGGCCATAAACAAGGTAAACTTGAGACATTTTTAGGTAAATGAGACCATAATCTTAAGTGAAATAAAGAACACATGGAAGTTTAAATGCCACACCACTTATTTGTGTAAGGAGCAAGATGAAGGACAAATATTAAGGAGAGGGAGAACTTCAAATGACAAGGGGAACAAGAAATGGGGGAGAACAAAAGGAAGGTGAAAGGAATTTAAAGAAAATATAATGAAGAAAAATGGAAATAGAGCTTTTTTAAATGATGAGGGGAAGAAGCATTGGAGGGATGGACAAGGAAAGGGACACAAACATTAAGATGTGTTATGTACATGAAAAAATTCTCCATGATGGAGGAGTACATTTAGATTAATATATACTACAAACATGTGCTCAAAATGAATTTTAAAATGTAAACAACTGTTAAAAAACTTTAGATTTTTATTGCTTCCCTAGTGTAAGAAACTGAAACAGTATGTATGATCCAAAATCTACAATAAATACTGTGTAATGGTAAGAAACTGTTCAAAGAGCAAAAGTAATTGGGAAAGGGAAAAGGAGGAAAGCAGGAAGGCAAAAGGAAAAAGACATAAATTTGTATATGTGTATGTAAGATAGCTAAAATGACTGTACTGCTGAATGTATTAGTTATTGAGAAAGAACGGTTAATATTCATGTGATTAGATCGATTTTACTTGTCTGCATGTGGTAATGTAAAAAACCGCGTTGAAGGTAACAGTACACAATATTGCATCCATTGTCAAGTTCCTATCATCTTATTTTGTAAACCTCTAATGTTACTGTTGTGGATTTGCTGCTGTCGTTTGTTTGTTTCTTTTGCTTTTTGTCATTCTTGTCTTTTTTCTCTTAAATTAAAAAAATAAATATATAAGTAAATAGAATTTAGATTTTTAAGGAATATTTTCTTTTCTCTTGCTTTGTAAATTTATTTTTTCGTAGAAATGTGCTGTCCGCAATGTTTACAGTCACAGCTCAGGGAGTAGGTAGACGTAGTTAACGTATTTTTACTCCTTTTTATTCTCCTTCCTCTCCCCTCCATATCTAGGTTCCCCTCCTACTTGATAAAGATCTGTCTGCTTGTTTTCTATTGTCTACCTCTTACTATCTTTTATTATGATTATTTATACTTTTGGTTTCTCAAATAAGAGATGTTACACAAAATTTAAGATTGTATGTCATTCATTTCACTTAATATTATGGCTTCAAGGTGCATTCTTTTTCTTAAAAAAGATTTAAATATACCTCACATTATGACAGAGTAGTACTCCATCATGTATACATAGCACAAGTTCTTTATTCATTTATCTGTTGTTACCTAGGTCACTTCCAATATTTTATTATTATGAGTTGTGCTACTATAAATATGGGTATGTAGTATTACTATAATATGGAGTCTTTAACTCTTTCAGGAAGACACCTAGAAGAGGAATACCTGAGTTGATGGGATTTTTAGTTTTCTCCCTTCCTTCCTTCCTTCCTTTCTTCCTTCCTTCCTTCCTTCCTTCCTTCCTTCCTTCCTTCCTTTCTTTCTTTCTTTCTTTCTTTCTTTCTTTCTTTCTTCCTTTCTTCCTTTCTTCCTTTCTGTCCCTCTCCCTCTCCCTCCCCCCCTCTTTGTTTCTTTCTCTTTCTTTTCATTTTTTTTGGGGGGAATCTCCACACGGATATCCATAAAGGTTGCACTAGTCCACATTTCTAGCAACAATGTAGGAGTGTTCCTTTTTCCACCAAAGCATTACCAGTGTTCCTTTTTGTTTGATGAGAATTATTCTTTGTGGAGTAACATGGAATTACAATATTTTAATTTGTATTTCTCTAATGCTCAGAGACCTTGAGAATTTTTTTCATGTGTTTATTAGCCATTTATACATTCTCTGAAAAAGTTCTGTTCATTTCAGGTACCCATTTGTGACTGGGTCATTTACTCCAGCAGTTTTGATTCTCTGGAGTTCTTTGTAAATTTTAAATCTTGTCCTTTGACAGAGGAGTAGTTTGCAAAATTTTTCCCATGCCATAGTTGAATCCCACTCTATTGCTCCCTTTGTTGTATAGAAGCTTTTTAAATTTAGTATAATGCCATTTGATGATTCTTGATGTGATTTTTTGTACAAAAACACATTTTATATACATTTTTTACCTCAGCCACAACAGAAACCAACCACATATTATTTGAAGTACTCTTGGATTTTTGTAAATGTGTATGAGATTTGGTAAATATTTTTTTAAGGGAACTGGAAGACCTAGAATCTAGAACTTCAGCATTGACTCCTTCAGCAGTGTTAGCATGGGAAAAACAAAGATGTCAGAAAACTGTGTCCCAAACTACAAGTTAAATTTGCCTTACAAGATTTATTAAAGAATGTCACTTAACATCAACTTCAATAAAAAGATACTTCATAAAGTCAGTGTGATATTAAGATCTTTGACACTATAATTACTTATTTCTCATAAAAACAATTTTAGAGAATTCAGATGTCAAAAATAACATGAAGAATAGCAGTACAGTATTTTGTAAAACATGTTTTAACTTGTATTTTCCAAATATTTTCTCAAGAATGGACTGAGATTACAAATTTCAGGAAACAATCTTGGAAATTATATTACTATCTTACTGCATCTTTCAAAGGATACATGATGTCTGCGTGATATACTCTTAGTCTTAGTCCTTTTTTTAATTTAATCATTTGGTGAAGGTAATGTAATCCAGGGTTCTCCATTGTAAAATTACTGGTTTTCTTTTTTCAAACTTTACTTAATAGAAATGAGATGTGAAATTCACCCCTCAGAGAGAAGAAAATTGAGCTGTAATTCATGCATAAATGAACATCAAATTATTGTGCCCACACATGAAGATACCACAGAAAGCAACACATTTAGGGAAAGGTTGTTGGGGACTATGCTTTTATTCTACTGCTTCTTAATGTTTTACCCACTGATTTTAGCAATTATTAACACATGTTGCCTACAGAAATTTCTATTCTGATTCTCTAAAGGTGATTTTCAATTTGGCTCTTTATTTCTACCTTTTCTTTTTGAAATTTTTCCATAAGAGAGACTTGTTTTTCACTTCTCATTTATTTATTGAACTATTTATGCCAGTAAGGCTTGAGAACATATCTCTCACAATTAGAATTAATATAAAATATTATGTTGCTTATTTTGTAGCTCAAATTGTTTCATTTTCAGTCACTGAGTGCTCCTTCAGGGTTTTTTTATGTTTCCTCGTGACATATTCTCCTTCCTTCTTTTTCTTTTTTTTTTTAAGTACCTCTATAAATTTGTGGCAATATGTGTTTTCTGAGGCTTTTCTTACATCTACTCAATAATAAACCATTTTTCAAATGGATTTTTTTTAACCAGGAATTTTAAACATTCTTGTTGGGAGTGAACTGTCTCACCTTCCAGATTCTCTCAAGGGTAGTCCAGGAAATACATGACATCTATTCATATGCCCAGTTTTTTCCCACTGTACTCATATTTACATCATGTATTTTTTGCAAAAACTTTCATTGAGTTCATCCATTTAAAAGAATTAATACTATAAGCACTAGATTTCTTTCTATTCACTGGCTTTCACTTACTTAATTTTTATCATTTTTCTTCAATAATGGGAAACCAGGCTCTAACACCACACTTATACACATGTATTACCTGTATAAGTTTATATTACTTGCTGTAATGTTACTTATTTATTCAGGAATACTATGCGTATAAATAAGATTCATATTGTAATCCCATGCCATATGAGAAACAAAGTTACAACTAGAGCAGAGAGCAGTGAAAGGGAATCTCTTAGAGACTGAACTCCCAAACTTCAACTCTAAACCAATTTAAGTATCACTATGTGCTAACACTGCAATTAGACCCGAATACTAAGGTTTTAATTTAGAAATAATAACTCTTAAATTAACATCTTTTGTCTTAGGAAAATAAATAACACATGTGCCAGAGGTTCGCCACCACTGGTAGAGAGGGTAATGTTATAGTGTCTATCTAAGTGTTGCCCAAAGGTATATGTGTTGAAGTCTGGGTCTCCAGACTGATGTTACAGAGAGGCAGTAAAATGTATCAGAGGAGGAGTTTAGAAAGAAGGAACTTGATCACTAGGGATATGTCCTTAGAAGAGACTTGGAGACTCCTTTTCTTTCTTTGTTCACTGGCTTTTATAAAATGAGCAGCTTTGCTGCACAAACTCTAGCCAAGAATGTTGCATTTGCACCAGAGGCATATTAGCAATGTATACACATGATCATGGTCAAAAACCTCCAAAATATGGTTCAAAATGAAAATTTTATCTTTACAAGCTGATTTTCTCAATTATTTTGTTACAAGCACTGAAATCTAACATGCATGCAGAGATTTTTTTAAAAAATTCTTTTCTTCATTACGTCTATGTAAAACTCTCTTCAAAATTACTTATGTCAATCATTTTTATTTTTCCACTTTGTCAGATGTGAAGTTATAAAATATATATGTAATACAGTTTGATTTATTTGTTATAGTCCCAATTAAATCTTGATAAGAATTTCTAATGAAGGCTGTAAAACTTAATTCTTGCATTTCAACACTAAGTTATCTTAGAAATAAAATATCTTGGAACTAAATGATTTTTAGAAATAAAATATTTTGGAACTAAATGATTTCCTTAACATACTCTTGATGATAAGAAAGGAATTATACTAGTTTCATTTCTGTCTCCCAGAAAACACCATGTTATGTTGCTGCCTGAATACAGGTACCCTGAAAATTTGCATCAGTTTGATGCATTCACATCTTAGAAAAACAAAGTCTATTACTGAAGACTAAATTCAATGTAGACAATATATCCTTTAACAATGTATTCTTTAATATCTGTGACTACCCTAAATACATATTGCCTGTGAAATAAATGATTTAATTATTCCTATATTTTTGTAAAATATCCCCTTATGAAATAAAAAACCTAAGCAGGCAGCAAGGTACACTAGAAACATATAATATATAGCAAAATATTCTCAGACAGAGTAGACTTTACTTGACCCTTTTGCAACCAGGTAAGGCCATTCACCTAAAGAAGGGCGATAGAGTATGAAAGGAAATGACCTGTGTTATTTCTAATCCAAAGCAACTCAGACCTGATATGCATGCTCCTTCCCAATTTTTCCATGCTAAATTATTGGTTTAGATTACATAACTTTGAGAATAATCAGAATGTTTTGAACTGCTTTGGATATCATATGAGCAAGAAGTAAACTTAGGAAAACTAGCATTAATTTTTCTACTATGAAAGGTGATGGGGTTTTTTTTCATTTCAAACATAAATAATTGCTTCAACTATTCACTATCACTTGTATATTGGAATATAGTGAAAGTGTTATCCAGCCCATTTGTGTTGTCTAAGCTGATCATTACTTGACACTATGCCATGTGAAAATCTTTCTGATCATACTCAGCTTTATGTGAAATCTTCATCAAATATTGCTTTTGAAGTGTCATTAAGTATACATAACTAGAAGGACAGTTGTATAGCAAAAATGTCCTTAGACAGACATTAAAAATAACAAATTTGACCTTATGCTCTGCTTTAGCAATTAAATTTAATGTGCCATTGACCAAAGATGTAAAACTAACCTGATGGAGTGGTTTTTGAGGATTAGAGATAATAGATATATAACATCACTGGCATAGGACAGTCATTGGGACCTTGTACTTGTGTTTTGTTCTTATTTGCTTTTAACCTTTTACTTATGCTTATATCTCATTTGGGACAGAATAGGAAGCCAGCATTTTCTCAGCACCAACTCATTCACCTGAGAGGCTAGGGATTTATTTAATACAATAAAAACTGAAAGACTTACTTCTTTTCGGGCATGAAGATCTAAGTAGCATACTCAGAGGAGGGTTACAGCATGAATTAAGGCAGAGTAGATTGTTATGGATTAAAAATTGGTGGTCAACTTAACACCAGCTGAATTAAACCGGCATGGTTTGGAGTATAGATGGCCCACCTGAGGAAAGTTGCCAGCATAAATAGAGAAGTGGAGAAGAAGAGCAAAGTGTTGTGGGTTCTCCTAAGTGTTGCTATAGCGAGCCATTGGGTTCCCTGGAGGAACTTGTCATGGTGGCTTCCCCAATATGGATTCGGCCATTATCATCAGAGGATCTCAGGTCTTTGTCTCTGAGAGTGACTGAGTGGCTGTGGTTCACTTTGGGGGAGCTCTGCTCCTAACCTTGAGCATCACTTCCTGGCTCCAGAGAGGAAGATGTTTGCTGTTTAATCCCTCAGAGAAGCTTGTCACGCTGGCTTCCTGGCATGTACTCCATCCACGGTTCTCATCATGGGAGGAGCTTGGGACCTCACTGTCACTGAGGATGGCTGTGGTACTCTTCAGGGCAGCCCTGGTCCTTATTTTGAGCATGACTTCTTGCTTCCAGTGTAGAACCCTCAACCTACTGGCACAGTTCCTTCATCTTGCTGGCATAGACTTTATAGCTTCCACCGCTGACCTTTGGGCCTTCCCAGCACAGATCGGTAAAACAGACCGGCATGAGTTCTTGTCGTGGGCTCTAGATCTCCAGCTGAACTTGTGGGAGGCATTGTCATGGGCTCTGGGTCTTCAATTGGACTCATGCAGTACATTGCTGTGCGATCCAGGTCCTCGGATGAATATTCTGGGTCTTTACTATTGTGGACAGATTTCCTGCACTTTCTTGTGTTTAACCATCTTGTGACCATCATAAAACAGTACTATAAATTCTGTGTCTTGTATGTAATTGTTCTCCTTGTAACCCCTGACTACAATAGTAGTCCAGAACCAAGGGTAGGTATAAGAATCAACTATCAGAAAAGTTCTTGGATCTAAAGTGATAAGACATAAGCTAACCACTAATTGCTGTCACTTACAATTTATTTAGAAATCTGTTGAAGCATTTATTTTCACAGTTTTATTTATTATACTTTCATGAAGTGGTTTTAATATTATCATCTTTATTAAAATTAAAACAACTTGAAGTCTATCTTATGTAAGCAGTAAAACCAAGATGTCTGATTCTTGAAACAGTACAACATTCAGATCATACTCAACACTATGAGAAAAAATGTGGCTGGCCATACAATGCTTTGAAATATTTTCTGAAGAACAGCATATAGACAGATATAAATGCACAGAGAATGATGTCTAGGAAACAACTAGGGATTGTTAGTTGTACTTTTATAGCTAACTGTATGGAGTATCTCAATACTTTAAAAAATGAATTCACATGGTTTATTTTGTCATTTGTATGTGATTAACAAAAGAAACATGAGGGTGAATGCAAAGGAATTCCTTAAAGGCCTTGACCTGGAGTGAGAAAATAGCTATTCTAACACTGAAAGAGGAAATTCTAACACAACACATTTCCATCTTTGTTTCAAGTTCAGTCCATTAATTTTTTGTAGAAATGTCATTTTTATCATAATAATGGATTTTCATATCTGCAATGAAGAAAGAATTACATATTTGGGATGATAAAGAATGAACATGTTACTCTAAGGGATGCAGCACGTGTGTGAAGTTGCTTGTTTTCCCATCACGTGTGAAGACTGTGGAGATGGTATATGTGGAGATAGTATATGCGGAGACAGTATATGCGGAGTATAAGCATGGGTTTTTGCTTATGAAGCTCATTATTGCAGTGGGTTCTTCTGTAGTCTATTATGTTTAAAAATTAGTTGCATCTCTCTCTGCCATAATGTGTCACATTGGGCAGCTTGATATGTGTGACGTTAGGGCCACTTTACTCAGCTCTGTGCCATGTTTCTGCTCTGTGTCTTAAAATCCCCATCGTCAGTAAAATTATGAATCCATGTAGCATTTCCTTTCTGATTAACACATATTAACTGAACCAAAATAAGTGAAAATAATGTATTAGGACCATAGTTCATAGTTTGTCAATTTCTTCTTAATAGATTTTTAGTTGTATAAATAATAAGAAGCAATCAGTTCAGTTTTACTATGTGAATAAAATATGACTATCACTACTGTACACTTTATCATTCGAAGGAGCATGTTTACATCAGTAAGACTATCATTTGTAGTTCTGCAAATGATAAAATAATTGAAGAGAAAATGGATGGAGAGTTTAAAGTAAGAATACTCTATATATTGAGCCAGGACTCAGGACCCAGACCTGCAACTGGAGTTAAATCTATTATGACAATGAGGATCTAGACTGTCCTTCAAGACCTACAGAGACAGGGAAGTCACTAAAACAACTACCCTGTCTCAGGATAGTCGTGTCAATAAGAAAAGTGGGCAACAGAGGAATGCATGCCATTCTGAAAGGGGACTGTGTTGATTCATCCCCAGCTGTGGTGAAAATATTTGTGTGTCCAAATCTCTTGATTTTTCATAAGCAACCAAGTAACCTTATTAACATTATTCATGTTATTATTATTCAAAATGACTCACACTGTGACCTTCTTTTGGAATAAGGGATCCATTTTATCCCTTTCCTTAGAACATTTCTTCCCAACATACACATATTTATGGTTTCACAAATTGTGTACTTATAAAACTTATGAAATTAATAATGTAGAGCATAAACTTGCTAAGAATTTGCTATGAAAATATAAATTGCTCAGATGGTCCTTAAATAAAACCTTAACAAATTAGCATATGCATTGCAATGCAACCTTAAAATTTTCCAGCATAGTGAACATAAATTCATATCAGTAAAACATTCATGATAAAATGAAAGAAAAATTTAAAGAGTTAAAAGAATTCAACCATGACATATGATTTCTGTGAGACATGTAGAGTGCTGTTTTTGATTTCTACTCAGAAAAATTTTGGAAATATACCTTTGAATGGGAAAAATTCTGATATGACATGTTTCTCATCTTGTCATTAAGATAAAATAATAAATTAAAATTATGATACAGATCAGTATAAAATCATCAAAACACTAAAAATATTGATAAACAATGTTACATTATATAAATCATGTGTGAAACTCCTGTAAACTTGATATTAATAGATCTCACAAATTCATATCCTGGTTAGTTTAACATTAGAAAATCTCTTTGAAGTATGTGTTCCTTTCTCTGATCTCAAAAGGAGAGTAATGTAGACCTGTAATAAAACATATAATATGATAAAACAGTTCTTTATGGATAGAGTAACAATGTGAATTCTAAATATCATATATATACCTACATCTATATCTATCTATAAAATTTAGAAAAGTGGCACATAGAATGCTCTGAATAAATACTAGTTGTTATGTTTTTTATGAGTATACTTGTCATCATGTTTAGGAATATGCTTAGTTTACTAATTTATAAATTACGCATTTTAGATATAATGAAAATCGTATGTGAAAATTAGATAAGCACAAATTCAGTGATTCTTTATATAAATGCATGTGTGTGTGTGTGTGTGTGTGTGTGTGTGTGTAAAAACATCAAGATGCTCCATGATTGCTAAGAAAACTTTACATCTCTCCTCTCTAGCTTAAGAGCCTTTGGGTATTCCCATGATTTATGCTACAATGGTTCAGTAGCCAAATATCTAAAAACATCTGCACTAGAGCCATCTGTTTATGCCTGAATACCAGATGCTATAGATGTTGGAAATTTATATTTACTGAAATTCTTTTAATAGGTACACTTAGCTCATAAGAATGCAGCTAACAAAAACCATGCGGTATAAATGACTTTAGTCATAGGTGAATTAAATGCATTCAACAATATCTCTCAATTTAGTGAGCTTAATCCCCTGCAAGTTCAGTGCATAATACAGGAAGCTTAATAAAATATTATGGAGGCACTTGCTATTTGTGCTTATTGAAAATAATCAGATTCTGTGATTATAAAAAAAAAATTCCCTGAGCTGAAAATAGTGAAGTTTCTTTGTATTACTTTTAGCCACAGAACTAATAAATCAATATGTTTATAAGTATTCTGGCATGGAGCTGCTGCATTCAACAACTGTCAAAATTTAGAAAACAATGAATTATTGTGATAATGCAATGTGTACTTTTAAAAAGAACTGTTTAACCATCTTCAACTTTCCCATATGTATTTGAACACAGAATTCATTTACTTTCCTAATATCAATAGCTGTGGGAACCTATTGATTCCCAAGATGTTGATTTCAGAATATCTATATCTTACTGTTTGAATTCCAAATGAATTCTATTTGCCCCAAATTTGAAAATTTTTTACTTAGATGATGAAACTGGAGATAGGAAAATCAAGAGCTATGGAAGAAGAATATATTGAATATCGACTTCTATATTTACACTGCATACAAGAAAGGTAACTATCCAGATCATATGATTTAAATCTCAGAAATTCTTAGCAGAACTATGTTAGTCATAATACATCATCTTAAGAATTTGTGAAATTAAAATTTGAAATGGATTTATTTTATTTTGAGAGTAAGTTCCATTTTATCTGGAAATCTTTTAGACATGAACAGGCTAACAAATATTTGTGCCTTTGCATTTTTCTCAAGGGGATAAAAAAAATAAAAATGGTTTACCTACCAATATAGGAAAGCTTCAAGATGACAAAGTAGAAGTTGGCAACAAATTACACTTACTCAGGGACTAAATTCAAGTTTAGACACTTGAAAAGCAACTGCATCTTGAGGAGAAGATTTCTGAAGAGAAAGAGTCATTAGGAAAGCTGAAAATCATGGTGAAGAACAAGACAACTCAGAAAAAAATAACAGGACAGTCTGGAACACTGACGATGGCTATGTGTTGGGGAGGGGAACCTGACTCCCCAAGCATGAGGTACAACCAGAGAAAACTGGCAGCCCCAGCGATAAACAATGGACCAGCAGCGCTAGTCCCAGGACAAACCTATGGTTATTGTGACCTGCAAATACAGTGTGGCATTTTATTCTAAAAGTAGCTCCTTTTATTCCTTCCTAACTTTGGAGAGAAAATCCACCATAGTACACACAGTATTTAGGAGTAGCATAATCAGGAATCATTTTGAAGGGGACTTTATCATTTAAGACTAAACTACACTGGAAATCCAAAATCACAGCATAACTACACTTCAGAGTCTCTGAGGTCACCTTATTGTAGTTAGTGGACATAAAAGGGCAACAAAAACTCTTGTAGAGGGGGGACAGGCTGGTCACTGACCCTATGAGAAGTTTAAGCAGCCAAAACCCCAGGCTGTGGAGGACCCAGTGATTGGCATCCTCCTTTGTGGTGAGAAGCCAGGCCTATCACATGTGGTTTTCTGAGAGGACTGGGCTTAAAAGTGATGGGACTGAACCCACATGATTTCTTGGCTGCCCTTGCTGCCTTCTTCTAGCATATAATTCAGTGGTCTGTTGGCATTCCTCATCCATCTGCAAGGTCAGATACGCATGAAAAGAGACAAGACTATCCATACCACATTAATGTTAAAGTAACAAGACTATGGAAAAAAATCAAAAGCTTCAATGGGAAAATGCCAGACTACTAATACAGTCAAACCCATCAGAATAACTAGACTTCTCTGCAGAAGCACTAGAGTCTAGAATGACGCATTTCAATCCTGAAAGAAAGCAGCAGTCACCCTAGATTATAATAAAATTTGTCTTCAAAACTAAAGAAGAAACAAAATCTCCCAAGAAAATCATAAGCTAAAAAAAATTTAACAGCCACTTATACTGAAAATGAAGGACTCCTGAACATGGAAAGGGAAGAATAGTTAAGCTTTTGAGAATAATTAAATTATCAAATATTAGAAAAATAAGACAATGACAGGAAGTATGCAATACCATTGTTTAATAAATGTAAATGACAATGATATTAATTATTTAATTTAATGGAAAGAATGGCAGTTTGGATTAAAAATAAAACCCAACTCATTGCTGCTTTCAAGAAACACATTTCATAGCAAAAGATATACACAGATAGAAAGTTAAACGACAGAAATCAATATCCCATGCAAAAAGAACCTGAAAGCAAACACAGTTAGTACTACTCACACCTAACAAAGTATACTTCAAGTGAAAACTAGACAGAAGAGAGGCCAGGAATTTAGCTCAGCGGCTGAAGTACCTGTCTGGCAGGTGCAAGGTTGTGAGTTTGATCCCCGGTGCAGCAAAAACAAACAAACAAACAAACAAAAAAACTAGACACAAGAGATAAAGAAGGCCACTACATATTGATAAAGGTAACAATTTACTGAGAAGATATAGCAATTGTTAAAATACATGGACCAAATATTGATATAACCAAATTCATAGAAGAAACACTACTGAACATACGAGGACACTGTGGTCCCAGTACAATAATAGCTGGTGACTTTGGTACTGCACTCTCACCCATAGATAGGTTATCCAGATCAAAAGAACAAAATAATTCAAAAAACATGATAAACTACATCATAAATCAAATGGACTTAACAGACATTTACAGAACATTTCATATAACAAATACACATTTCTTAGCAGCTCTTGGAAAGTTCTTCACAATAGATGTTATTTTAGGACTTAAGAAATTCTTTTTTTGTTTTTATTTTATTTTATTTTACTTTATTTTATAGAGTATATAACAAAACAAAACCAATCAAAACAAACCAGTGTAAGAGATTCAGGACTTCAAAACATTATGAAATCAATGATAGTTACAATAATACCTTTTGATGTCTTCAAAATAGCTGCAGATAACTTCAGACATAGTAAAAATCAAACAGAACAAAATAGAATAGAAACAATGAAAACAAAACAATGAATGTGATAAAGGACTTCAAAACAATCCAATAGTAAATCCAACATTGCTACCATAATATATCTTTCTACCCTTGAAATAGATTTTCCTGCCATGGGATTTAACATAATCAAATAAAACAAAAGAGAATAAAACCCAACTGAACAAAATAATGGAAATGGTATAGAACCTCAAAGCAAGACCATAGGGAATCAACCATGACTGCAACCCTCAGAGGGAGATCCCCCCACATGCCACACTGCTTAGTGATATCCTCTGAACGTATGATCAGACCACTGGCCCTAGACCTGCAATGTTAGTGAAACACCAAAGCACCACAAGTATCCAAATGCATTTCACCTCAATAGCTATCATCACAGCCTGTGTTTCTCTGGATAAGCCAGTCTCTTACCAGGCAGGGGCAGGGGTGGGAGGGAGTGTTGGTACTTCTTGTTTGCCAGCCTGAGCACCAGAAGGGGATGGGGTCTGGCTGTTCCAGTCCAACCATGACCTGTGCATGGTGCTGGGCCCCAGACTGGGCTTATTTGTTGCTGTGGCCATTGTTCTCTCTAACCCTCGTCCACGAATGGCTCTGACTCACAGGGAGAGGCTGGGGTCTAGTTATTTCCGGCCTACTGGAGGCCTGTGCATGGTTCAGGTTCCCAGACAGGGCTTCTTTCAAGAAATTCTTAAGAAATACAAAAATTTAAATAATTTATTGCATCTTACAAGATCATAATGGAATGAAACTATAAATAAACAAGAGAAATCATAGAAACTCCACATGCCCATGCAGGTTATACAATTAACATTTGATTTTTTAGTAGGATATTAATGAAATCAAGGTAGAAAGTTTTTTAAATTCCTACAATAAAAGTAAAATGTAATTTACCAGAATCTTTGGGATAAACAAAGGCAGTTTTGAGAATGAAGTTAATATCTATGAGTACCTATATAAAAAATTGGAGGCATCTCAGTATCCCAATGATGCATCACAAGATCTTAGAAAAACAAGAACAAACCAAAATCTACCTCAACAGAAAGAAAGAGATAATAAAGCTCAGAGTTCAAATTAATGAGATAGGGGACAAAAAGGAACATACATGCGATTAATGACAGAGTGATAGAAAGAATTGGTTCTTGGAACACATAAACAAGATTCACAAACCCATAGCCACACCAAAAGAGAGAGAAGACCCAAACGAATACAGTAAGAGATGAAAAAGGGAATAGGAAAACAAATATCACTGAAGTCAAGAGGATTATTAGGAACCACATGTGAAGCTACATCCTAATCAACTGGAGAATGTTGAAAAAGTGGATGAATGGCTACACACACACACACAGTATCTGCTGAAATCAAACCAAGAGAATATTAAAAACCTAAACAGACAAAAGATATTCAAAGCAATTAAAACAGTAATAAATTCTCACAACAAAGATATTCCCAGGACTACATGGGATCACTGCTAAATTTTGCCAAAAATTTAAAAGTAACTAAAGTCAACGCTCTTCAAACTAATCCATGAAATAGAAACAAAAGGAATAAAGACTTCTAAATTCATTCTATGAGGCAAATACTACCTTCATGATAAAACCAGTCAAGGACACAATAAAAAAGAAACCTACAGAGGAATATCCTTGATGATTATACATTAAATAATTCTCAATAAAATACTTTCCAACAATGAAACATTAAATTCATCATACATCATGATCAAGTTTGGTTTATTTCAGGGATGCAAAAATGATTTGACATATGTAAACCAATAAAAATAATATATGACATAAATATAATCGAGGACAAAAATCATATAGTTATCTGAAAATTTTACATCCTTTTATAATATTTACCATGAAAAGCTAAATATTGCATTTTCATTCTTTAACATTGTAAGAGCCTTAAAAGATTAACCCATAGCCAATATAATTTCTTCTAAAGTGAGGGAAATGGGAACGATATCTACTATCACCACCCTAATTCAATATAATTCATGATATTTTACCTAAAGCACTAAATGATAGAAATAAACAGGATGAAAATGGGTAAGTCAGCAGTCAAATTACCTGTATTTGTATATGATGATTCCATACTTAGAAGACCCCAAATATTCTACCCAAAGACTTTTAGAACTGATAAATAAAATCACAAAGTAGCAAGTAGCTGGATATGAAATCAACATTAAAAATACATTTTTAAAATTTTCATTATTTATCAGTATATGTTTGTAGTAGATAATAATTTCATTCCTTGTATGGAGTTAGTAAGTGTACATAACATCTTAATTCTTTATTTTATCCTTTTCCCATTCTTCCATCTTCTGCTCCCCATTTTAAAAGATCTGTTTCCCTATGTCCCATTTTCTATCTTTAGCAATAACTTTTCCATCTACCAGTAATGAACAAATTGAGGAACAAATCAGGAAAACAAAAATCTAATTCACAATAGCTTCAGAAAACCAAAATACATAGGGATCAGTCTAGCAAAGTTACTAGAAGTCCTCTACAGCTAATGTTTCAGAATACTGAATAAAGAAAAGACACTAGAAGATTAAAATACCATTCATGTTCAATAGTGCCACATTACTGAGAGGATCTACATATTCAATGCAATCCATATCAAAGTATCAAAGACATTTCCTTGTGGAAGGAGAAAAAACGATCCTAAAGCTCACATGAAAACAGAACACTGCAGAATACTCCAAGCAATTGTAAGCAAACAGTATGGCTAGACATATCACAATGCCTGCTTTCAAATTATACTACAAGCAATAGTAAGGAAACGGCATACTCCTGACACTAAATAGACATAACATTTGTAACTGAAGCCACCTGATTCTTTACAATGGAGTCAATACATAGGTTGGAGGAAAGATAGCCTCTGTAACTAAAGATATTTTCCGCTCAGTAAACTGGATATCTACCTACAGAATACTGAAACTAGATCCCTATCACCCTCTGCAAAAGTGAATACAAAATGAGTCAAAAATGTAGGTAAAAGAAGTTGATTAATGAAAACATAAGACAAGACTTGAAGCCATAGGAATCGACAAAGAATTCCTGAATATGATGCCAGTAGCATAAGGAATAACAGCAAGAATAGAGAAATGAAACTACATGAAATTGAAGTGTTTCTGCCCGGCTAGGAAAACAATCAATGGAATGCAGAGACAGCCCAAAGAATGGGAGAAACATTTTTGGCAGGTACTCTAGACATTAATGTGAAGAATGTATAAAGAACTCAAAACACACCAAAAATCGAATAGTCCAATCCACCAATGGACAGATGACTGAAGAGACATTTCTCAAAAGAAGAACAGAAGACCAATGAATATATGAAAAATGTTACACATTTTTTAGTAAAATGAAAACCAAAACCACACTGAGATTCTATCTCACTCCAATTGGAATATTGTATCATGAAGAATACAAATATAGTTTAAGCAGTATTGGGGTTAAATCTTCCCTGAAGTTCTTATAAAATTTGCCAGTCAATTCATCCAATGTGGGGATTTATTAATTGGGAGGGGTTTTTTAATATTACTGTATCAATTTCATTGACTATTTTGAACTATTCAGGGTTTTTATATTCTCTTGGTTCAGTTATCGTACTTAATATGTATCTAGAAATCAATCATTTTTCTCTAAATTTTCCTACTTTTTGGAATTCAAATTTTCAAAGCAGTTACTAATAGTCTTCTGAATTTTGGTGATATCTGTTGTTAATTCACATTTTCATTTCTAATTTCATTGATTTGAGTCTTTTCTCTTTTTGGTAAGAATGGCTAAGGATTTGTTCATTTTGTTTTCTCTTCTAAATAACAGATCTTTGCTTCATCATTATTTTATATAGCTTCTTTAGTCTGAATTTCATTAATTTCTGCTCTGACATTTATAATTTCTTTCCTTGAAGCAGATTTGGGTTTGGATTTTCCTTCTTTCTCTAGGACCTTGAGGTGCATCATTATTATTCTCCAAATAAAATACCCAATCAAAAAATGGGGAACTGAAATGAATATACACTTCTCAAAAGAGGAACAAATACTCAACAAATACATAAAAAGTCCAACTTTACTGGTTATTAGAAGAATGCAAATTAAAATGTCACTGAAATTCCATATTACTCCAGAAAGAATAGCCATCCTGAAGAATAAAAAAATAACAAATACTATGTTACTAGTGGGAATATAAACTAGTATAACCATTATGCAAATCAATATGTAGTTTTCTCAACAAATAAAGACTTGAAATTCCATTGGACCCAGCTATTGCCCTCTATATCTTTCCCAGTGTGTTAAAGACACCATATTACAGTAACATATGCATATCCATGCTTACAGTAATACAAACCAAAACTAAATCTTGAAAGTAGACTAACTGTTCGTCAACAGATGAATTAATATAGACAATGTTGTATTTGTACACAGTAGAGTAGTACTGTGCCATAAAGTAGGATGAACTTGAGTCATTTGTAGGCAAAAGGCTGCACTTTTAGACTATGATATGTGAAACAAATGAGACACACTAGTTTAAGTATTGAATGGTTTCTTTTATATGAAAAATACAAAATATAAATAAAAAGCAAAACAAAGATTATGTAATAAAAAGAAGAGTTAGATCTTTCACCAAAGGGAAAGTAACCTAAAGATGGAGAAAATTGGAAGAAAGAAAGGGGAAATGGGTGAACTAAAAGTTTTAGAATGTGTTATGTGCATCAACTCCCAATGAGGAATGTGATCATTATGCACTGCAAACACATACTAACTAAACAATAACTGAGAGAAAGAATAAAAACAAAACAGGATATAAAAAGCTAAAGAAACACAAAGAAAAACTATAAATGGGGGTGAGGATGTGGGATACAAAGAATGTTTCTATACTTTTGGTTGGCATTGAAATTAGTACAGTCAATATGGAAATCAGCAGGGAGGTTTCTAAAATACCTAAAAATGTAACTACTCCTTTATTCAGATATATCACCCTTTGATATATTCCTGAGGCAATTAAAATCATCACATGATAAGGCTATCTACATGCTCCTATTTATTTCAGCACAGTTCACAATAGCCAAGATATGGAGCAAACCTAGATGGTCATCAACAAATGAAGAGATAAAGCAAATGTAAAGACACATAACTGGGTACTATTCTTCCTGAAAAAGAATCAATTTTTTTCAGTTATAGAGAAATGGATGAATTTGGAGACTTATCATTTTGAGCGAAATAGACTACAGTCAGAAATACATATCTTACATTGTCTCTGTAATATTTTGAATCTTTAAAATATGACAAGAAAGTAGAAAGGTTACTATTATTAGCAAAGAGAAATGAATAAAGAATGTATGCTGAGGATCATGAGGGTGAATAGTAAGGGGGATTACATTGAAAATATATTCTACATGTTAAAATCACATAAAAATATGAAATAAGGAGTTGGCAGGACAAGAGTACTGGTAGGGGATAATAATGATTAAAGTATGTACAAATCTGCCAGTTCTATATTAATCTGTATAGCTAACATACATTAATAAATTTTTAAATGTGGAAGAACAGTTTTCACTCTTTCACCAAATACATAAAAAATTAAAAAGAAAGAAAGCAAATCACAAAATGTCTTAGTTACTTTTCACTCATTGTTGAGACAAAATACCTGACACCCAAAATTAAGGAAGGAAGGGTTTATTTCTTACAGTTCTTGGGGGTTTCAGTCCATACTCAGCTGGCTGCAAGGCAGAGTGGTGTGACTGAGGGCAGCCATTCATGGTGGTCACAAACAGCAAAGCATGAACTGGCAAGAGAGAGAAGACACACCTTCTTCCTGCCCTTACACTGTATGCTGGCTCCACACCAGGATGAGTGTAGCACTCACACCACCAATCCCAGCACCAGACAACACCAGACAACAAACCAATCAAGAATGCCAGATTCAGCACCATCCATGATTACATGAGGCTTAACTGGGGGACATTCGAACACACTATAACAGAAAGCAAAGTGGTATATGGCTAATTGTGTCTGTTCACATAGGTGTATATATAATATATATATATATATATATATATATATATATATATATATATATATTATGTTGTGCATGTAGTATTTATTGGAGGCAGGCTTAAGATCACTTAGTATAGATTCAATTCCTCAGTCTTAAATGGATACAGAGGTAATCTATATTACCTGAAATATATTTTAAACTTCCAATGGTATACTTTAGCAGCCAACTAGAAAACTGAGCAACATCCTTTCTTCACTTAGTTTACCATATGTGTATGAACACAAGTACTTTTATGAATCTCATTGGAGTTTTGATAAATATTCCAAGGACAACAATTTTGAGTAAGTAGAATAAAAAGATAAGACAAATATCAGAGAGAAATTTAAGCATATTCCACTTTAAAATAGGAATAGTAAAAAAAATTACAGATCTCTTTAAGTATATAGTCTTTAAAATAAGAAAGGTAATTAATAGATCTGCTGAATTTATGCATTATGAACAATACTCAGAGAAAAGAAATAAGTAAAACCACTATTTGGATGCATTTTTCTCAACCATAGCATATTTTTAACAGCATATCTCCTCTCAAGCAATTACACTTTCAGCTCAATAGAGAACATATGTCTAAAAAGTAATTCTTTCAGCCTTTTTTCAATTGTGTCACTGAGAAATAAAAAGTACAAATACTTGATTTTCAAATTTACAGAAGAAGAATTTCTTTCAAGATGAAAGATATGATAAAATTTTTTAAAACCCAAATTATTACAGTTTTTTTATACCTGTTAAAATAATTGCCATCAGCTGGGCGTGGTGGCACACGCCCTTAATCCCAGCACTAAGGAGACTGAGGCAGGAGGATCGTTGTGCGTTCAAGACCAGCCTGGGTTACAAAGTGAGTTCAAGGCCAACCTCAAAGCCATAGTGAGACCCTATCTCAAAAACTAGGGCCAGGAATTTAGTTCAGTGGTGTAAGCACCTACCTCACAAGTGCGAGGTTGTGAGTTCAATTCATGGTACCAAAAAAAAAAAAAAAAGAATAAATAAAAATAAAATAAAATAATTACCATCAAGGACATGAATGCACATTTTAGTTTTATGTGGCTGTTCCCTTCAGGAAAATAAAAATTCTAAATAACTGCATCTCCTGGTAGTTTCACTGTGAATTTCCTTTCAATCATGCTCAAGCAGAGTGGAACTCCTGGTCACAATTCTATCTTTTAGATGTTTATATTGTCACTGCGATGGCTGCTGAACTTAACACACCATTTGTTTTTAGGGAAATTATATCTTCTACTCAACAAACTTGTTCAAACCCTGCTTCCCTGCTGCATTAATGTGTTTACATTTGCACAAAAAGTTCCATTATTATGGTTGAATCGAATATTTCAAGTGTCAGATTTTAGATATTCACAAATTGACAGAAAATCATAACATTACATCATGTTGAGTAGGATACACATAAAAATATGAAAATATGATTTTAAGATACTCTATTTTAAGGTTGAGCATGCAAAGTTGATTTTTATGTATCAAAGCACCACATCAGGGAAACAATTCAGGAAAATCTACAATGCCGTGGTCAGGAAAATTTTATTCAAAACACAGAAGAAATACGGTGCGCAAAATGTCAGAAACCATGCATCACTGTCATTAACTAACTGTGAATGAGCTGCTGAATCAATAAATAGGCATATCCTTTGGTTACTTTATAAAACTTTAAATGTATCTTTGAGAAATAAACCTCACCAGAGGGTCCAGAATATTGGTTGAAATGCTCAGGCACTAGTATAGGGAATGTGTTGATAATCAGTTCATTTATTATACAGGGATACTTGCTTGTATGAGAGGTTTCTTTTGTGCTGTCCTTGGCAATCTAACTCAGGAATTCCTGTATCAAAGTATTTCACAATTTAATCTCAGCATAGTGTAATTGATAGACATTTTAAAGATGCCAAACTTTAACCTGTTGTAATTTTGCCACAAACAGCGAGTAATGGTAACTAATCTGAACCTTGGGAATAGCTGACCAGATTAGTGAAAGAAGCCTGATTGATAAAGTACTAGAGCAAACTGACCTATCTAGGAAATCCCAGATAGTCCTACTTCTATGACTTCATTACAGATGTGACGTGAATAGATGTTTTGATAACAGTAAAAGAATCTCATTGGTGAAAGAGAGAGAAGCAGTACTCAAAGGAAAGACTTCAGTGTGAGCTCCTGTAAATAATTCAAAATAAGTCATTTTAACTGCATTCCTTCATTCAATAAACAAATACATGCAAAAAATCAGCAAGTGTCTGATATAGGAAAATTACTAGTTATAAAATTAAGCTAAAAACATCTGCAGTAGTCTCAAGAGGATTCATGTGCCAACTTGGACTCTAGATTACTGAGAGTCTTTTGATGTTTATAAGCTCTAACTTACAATTTGAGCATTGACATTTTCAGTTTTTATATAAATTATTATTAAGACTCTAACTTACTTCTTTAAGTAAAGTGTATTACTTTTTTAGTGTTTATTAAGAGCTATTTCTTGTTGTCAATGCTTTACTTACATTGATTTATTATATTCTATCTGCTACATTAGAGGCCAGTCCTACTATCTTCAAAATGCAGGTGTGAAATCTAAACTATAGATTTCACTAAGTCAGTGCTGAAGGTCACAAAGCTAATACGCATCACAACTAAAATCTTGGCTCAAATTTCATCTTTATAATCTAAACATTATAGTGTAAGCCTCTATACTCTAGTATCAACTCTTCTATGTACTATTAATACAAAAATAAAAGAAATTATGGAAATGTTAGAAATTTTCATTAGAATTGAGACAAAATACTTCTTTACAAAGAATTAAAATTCAATGGGGATAATAAACAAAATACAATACAAAAGAAATCATATATTAGGTGGAATTTGACTAGTAACACCTGGAAACAAAACAATGCAACTATTTTTTGAAATGTTTTGGAATGTTGTAATACAGTTGTGGGCTCTGTCCAAGAATTCATCCTGGGAAGGGTATAAAAGTACAAAGGTAAGAAAAAATAATGTTGTTTTCCTGCAGGCACTAAGTTAGATTACCAAATAAACCACTGATATATGCATAATATATTCTTTCCTCACAAAAATATTCTATGATGAGAAAACTTTGAGAAATGATGAAATATCATGCTAATGGTCATAAACATTTTAAGAAGTTAAATCAGAAATTGAGTTAGAAATCTATTCCAGTATTCTAAATAATAAAAAAGATGAAGTGATAAAATTGCAGCTTTGAGTCTTGGGAAGAAAAATGAAAAGATACAGTCATGAAAAATTATGAGGAAGAATATTTAGCACATGCTTTCTGAGTACATGAAAGCAGCTACTCATGATATTTTTCAATATATATTTGTACATACAGCTTAGGAGACAACTTATTTGAAAGTACTACAGATGATGTAAATGATGAGACAGGTATAGAGGCAGATGCATACATTAAAATGCAGCCACAGATTCTGGGCCTCAGATGACAGAGAGGGATGGACATTCTTTGCAGTTAATTATGTGGAAAGAAAAAGGCAGCGTGGGCACAAGGATATTTTCCAAATGTGTAAGACAGAATGTTTAAGGGAATTCAATATTCTTTAACTTGGAAGGAACTTAAACATTTGTGCATCTTATGAATACATGTCTAGAAAGACTAATGCACAGAAATTACAATTGTGTGGTTGGCAAAATTAATTAATGGAAGCATTAGGAGTAGAAATGAAGTTTATCTTCTCATACTATAGTACTGTGTTCTCCATATAATTTGAACATTTATAAGACTCTGCCTTAGAAAATTATCTGGCAGTTTTGTTATTTTTGTTTCTCCATCTTTATTTATCATGTAGTGCTGGTTCGTGCAGTGTAGGACCTGATAGCTCTATAATTACCACTTTATGCATAGGTAAAATTATTCTGAAAATTTAATGTAAAAGAATATAGAATGTGTAGGAATCTTTTGCTGTAATTTAGAAGATCAAGCAACAATAGTGGCCTCAGTTAAGGTGAATATTCAGTATATTTTTACTACTCATTTGGTGAGTTTCTATGGAAACAAAAGTCTAGAAAGATTTTCATTCCTTAGTTGCCACATAAAGGAGTGCATGAGACCTGTGTAGGTGTTTATGTATTTGACTTATAATTAAAACATTGTGAGTCACTGTATTTTGCTTATTGTTATTTGATCAATACTGCTTGGCAATATACAATTATACAATCTGGCCAAACACTTATATATAGTATGCCTATTTGGTTTTATTTAAAATAATATAGTCATTTCTTATACAGAAGAGGAAAAGTGTACCATAAAGTCTTCATTTTTAGGATTAAGGTATCAGCAGTTATGTGGAAGTTTGCTCTTGAGTTTGTGTATATCAAGATCTATGGGCACAGCGTGGAACAGGTAATATGACATTTTTCTTTCCTGAACCTTTAAATTCTTAATTTGATTAAGTTTTATTTTTCATCATTTTTACTTTTCCTTTTTCTGTCATATCTCTATGTACTATGATATCCAAAGGCCTCTACATGGACTGATAAATACTATGTGAGTAAAACTATCTTTCTTTGTCTTGTTGAAAAAATATCCAAAGAAATTCACAGGACAGTATTAAATCTTATGAAATTCATCCAGATTGTAAAATATAAGATAAAACACAAAATTCAGTTGTTTTTGTGTTGAGTCAATGAAAATCTAAAAATGAGAGGTGGAAGCAATTATAATTACAAAGGCATCAAAAACAATAAATTGAGAAAAATAAAGTTGAAAGACTTGTGAGTACAAGCATCATTGAAAGATATATAAGATTTAAACAATGGAAAACCATTCTCTGTGTGTGAATTAGAGTACTACAATGTTGTTCAGCTGACAGTGTTTCCTAAATTATCCCCCGGTTTCTAAAGAACACCTTTCAAAATCTCGTATAAATTTCCGCAGAAATTAGCAATATTATCTTAAAATTAAAGGAATTTAGGATAGGTCAAATAATCTTGAAATGACAAATCAAATAGACCACTCACACCCTGATTTCAGCATTTATGACAAAGCTACAATAATCAATATAAAATGATACTGAACTCAGGACAAATGCATAGGTAAATGAAATAGAATTGCTACTGTTGAAATAATTCTATAAATGCATCTTATTAATCTTGATTTTGAAAAGTGTATCGAGACAACTAAATCAGCGATAAAACAGTCTTTTCAACAAATGGTGTTGGGTTATCTAGAGACATATGCATACACACATACAGCGTGGTTGGTCTTCTACCTCTAACCTTGTACCAAATTGTGCAATATAATCCAAAGTGTATCAAAATCTAAACATAAGAACTAAATCTACAGAACTCTTACAAAACAAATGAGATTAAAACTTTCAGTCCATGAATTCAGTAAGGTGTCTTACATATGGGGCCTAAATCACAAACAACAAAATGAAAGATAAATTTTACTTTATCCTAATTAAAATTGTATTTTAAAGAAGGATACTATCAACGAAGTGAAAAGGCAGCATAAAGAACGGGAAAATGTATTTATAGATCATATATTTGTTAAGGGATTTCATCTATGATACACAAAAAACTTTTTCAACTCAACGTTAAAAGACAAAACATCCAATTATATAATGGATAAAGGATTTTTTTTTTTCTTTATTTTTGCAGCACCGGGGATTGAACTCGCAACCTCGCACCTGCCAGACAGGCGTTTGAGCCGCTGAGCCAAACTCCTGGCCCTGGTTTTTTGAAGCAGGGTCGCACTATGTAGCTCAGGCCGGCCTTGCGCTTGCGTTGTAGCCCAAGCCGGTCTCGAACTCACAACGCTCCGCCTACCTCAGACTCCTGAGTGCTGGGATTCAAGGCGTACGCCACCACACCCGGCTTGGATAAAGGATTTAAATAGAAGATGCATCAATCCCCTGAAAGACATGAAAAGATTTAAACATCATTAGTCAGTAGAGAAATGGAAATCAAAAACATATTAAGATTTCCCATCTCATGTTCTAGGAGGCTTAGAATTTTAAAATAAAAGAGAAAATAAATATGGGCAAGTTGAGTATTACTCTAACACTTGCTCATTCTTGGGGGGAATGTGAACTGGTGTGTTCACCGTGAAAAAAATTCTCTAAACTCACCCACTGATTAAACAGTTGTATGATGCAATGTAGACTCCACTCTTAACTATATACCTAAGATTATTGAACGTATATTTTCTGCAAAGAAAAACTAGTAGATAAATGTTAGCATTGTACATAACAGTCCAAAAATAAAAGTAATTTGAAAATCCATAAACCTATTAATGGATAAACAGTTTTGATTTATCTGTGCAGTGAAATACTATCCCTTCATAAAAATAATTGAAGTACAATATATGCTACAAATGAAACACACTTCCAAAACATATGCTGGGTTAAATTAAGTCAGAAACACAGGAAACTAGAAGGTAGACTTTTAAAGATGGGGAAGGAGAGAATGGAGGATAGAAAGGAAAAGAATAGGGCTACAAGGCTAAAATAAAATATGTCGTATGCATGTACAATACAACTAAACAAATCACATTACAATATATCGTATTAAAAAGTCAGCCAGATAAGTTCACAGCATATTTGGTTTATTCATATGAACTGTCTGAAGTAGGTAAGCACACAGACACAGAAGGGTTTAGGGAAGAGGGAACAAGGAATGACCATGTGTGATAACGTGCTAATGGCAATACTTAGGAATCAGATAGTTGTAATGGTTCAAAAACTGTATGAATAGAATAAAGACGACTGAATTGTGAATTTTATAATCGTGAATTTTATGTCAGGGGAATTATTTGTGAATTTCAAAAGTAAACAATAACATTTAGAATCATTTCAGCGAAATAAATATTTATTTGTATTCCTGAACATGTCTTTCATCCATTCTATTCCCTCCCTCACTGCTCCTTGATGTAAAAGACCCCAACATCAATTTCAGAGAATGATTTGAGAAGAAATGAATCCCCCCCCATCTACTTGGAGCTAGATTTGAACAAAATATTTTTCCTTTTTACCAGAAATAAGTTAATTAATTAAAATAAAATGTGCCAAAAATCTGCATGGTAAATGACAGAGTTATTTTTTTTTTAACTAGGAAATTCTAAATATAAAGATATACTGTATTTATGAATTGAAAGATTCAATATAAGCTGGGCGTGGTGGCGCACACCTTTAACCCAGCACTCCGGAGGCTGAGGTAGGAGGGGCCTTGTGAGTTTGAGGCTGGCTTGGGCTATCACGCGAGCACAAGGCCGGCCTGAGCTACATAGCACGACCCTGCCTCAAAAAACTAGGGCCAGGAGTCTGGCAGGCGTGAGGCTGTCAGTTCAATCCCTGGTGCCGCAAAAAAAAAAAAAAAAAAAAAAAAAAAAAGATTCGATATAATACTAATATTTACCCTTCTCATTTTGATCCTTAGAATTACTACAATTCGTATCACAATCCTAGCAAAGTTTTTTCTAGGTAAAGAAAAGATGAACTTTGGAAAAGAAGTATTGCTGAAAGTGTTTCAAAAATTAACAGTTTAGGTGGAAACATTTTTTCCAGTATTATTTTCTATTCTAATGTAACTATGATAACACATGAATACTGGTTTAATATTATTAACCATCAGATAAACACAGATTAAACCACAAGATATCATGGCATATATCCAAATGACTAAATTAGCAAAATATTGACAATTTCAAATGCTAACAAGGGAAGAGAAAACCTGTATCACTAATGTACTACTGGGGAGAAGGTAAAATGATACAAATGTGTTGTAAAACAGGCATTTTCTTGTAATCTGAATGTGCAGTTATCCTGATAGCCAGTGATGGCATACTTGAGGACTTATTCTGGAGAAATAAAATGTTTTGTTCACACAATAAAATGTATACACATGTCCATAGCAACATTTAATCCTCATGGATTAAAACAGGAACCAGCTTAAATTCTCTTATAGGTAAATGGCAATATGAACTGTCTATACATCCATATATCCACTGAGTACAACTCAGAAATAGGATACACACATCAGATTGTATGAATTCCTGGGGTATCATTCTAAATAAAAATTTCCTAACATGTACATACTGAAGAAATTCTACTGTTGAGCATACAGTATAAGATGCAGATTTAGAAATCAAGATCTGAATAACTGCTACAAAGTCAGGAACAATTATAGGAGGGAAGAATGCATAGTTACAGAGGACAAATCAAGAGACCATTGTGAAGAAACTACTCAGTACTTTGGCTGTAGTTGTGACTAAAAGAACTATATGTGTAAAAAAGTACAACTTAATACACCAAACATTCATATACACACAAGTAAGTATAGCTAGAAATCTGTGTAAGATATTGGCCTGTATCAGTCTCAACACATTGATTATAATACTGTACTAGAATCCTTAAAATTTTCAACATTATGAGAAAAACAGAAAAATGTATGCACGTTCTCTTATGTTTCTTCAAACAGTATGTGTACCTACAGTTACCTCAATAAAAGTGTGAAGTAAAAAGCAAAAATACAGGAAAAACTAAAAAGAGGAAGCACTACACTACCAGATATCAAAACATATTTTGAAGCTGTAGTAATAGAAACAGCAAGCTATTGACATAAAAACAGATATATTGACCTGTGTAACAGAATAGAGAACCTTGAAGTAAACCCAAGAATCTATACCTGACCAAAGATATTCAAAACACATGCTGGCAAATGGACTGTCTTTTCAGTTAATGGTGCTAGAACTCCTGTCTCTCTCCAATTGCAAAATCCAACTGAAAATAGACTAGAAATGGAAACAATTTAAGAGTCTGTTAATGATACATCGAATAGAATAAGCCAAGCACAGAGGAATATCACATGACCATACTCATATATGGAATTCTAAAAGGATGACATCACAGAAGTTGAAATGAACAGTGGCAGAGTGGGAGAATGGAGAAACTTTAATCAGCAGTTATTGAGTTATTTTTAAATAGAATCAAGAGGTTCCAGGCATAGTAGGGTGATTATAGATAGCAATAATGTATTATATATTTCGAAAAGGTTACAAAAAGATTTTGTATGTTTTCACCATAAAGTTCTGATGAATGCTTGAGGAGAAAAGTGTATTCAGTCTGATTTAAACACAATCTATGCACGTGTTCCAACATGTTTCACACAACTAATATGTACAATTTTTGTATTGCTAATGTATCAATTAAATGATTTTATAAAGCTAATTAATAATGATTTGGACCTATATGAATTATGTTGGAATGATTTAAATCTGTTACACATTAGAAAGCATAACCAATATTCTACTTGGAGTACAAAAAGTAAACATGAAAGTACAAAAATATGAGAATATTATACTCTAGAAAAATAATTTAAGTGATGGTCATAATGAAATGACCTAGCCATATATGCCCAGCTCTATCAGCAGTGTACTAATTCTTGATTAGTAGCATTGCATTAGCTGGTCTCCAGAGGTGGATGGGCACGCAGCCTCAGGCACACTCTGTTTCTGGGCCACAGAGACCTTGAAAAATTGAAGGCAAACAATAAAGCACACCGAGACATTGATTTATGAATCACATTTTCAGAACATGGATCTTAATCATATTTTACTAAGATTTAAGCCATTATCCTGAGATCAAGGCTGACTTTCTCTAGCCAGCGCTTTGTGGGAACAAAAATGTAAAACTTGTGATTTGACATGGACAATTAATATAGTGTTCTTATTCTGGGCTAATGAGTTAACATTCTTATAGTTCTTTATCAATAAATTTAGTAAACAAATAAATCTGGCTGTCTTTACAGCAAGTTTCATGAAGCTGCATATATGGTAAGATGAAAATCACAAATCCCACTATAAATCCAGTTCATAAAAAGGATGAATATATAAATTCCTCGTTAATCCACCACACAGGATATTGTTATCTAGACGTGGCTGACATCTTGACTGTGATGGAAAACCCAGTGTTAAGTATGACAAAAAGCTTGATCACAATTGAGGACCTAGTGCTGAGTTTAACTGGCTGCCAAACTAAGCTTTCCTAGATGAGATATAAATTGCAGTTCCACTCAATTTGTGTTCTACTCTGTGATTTCAACCTTATCTTCTTGTTTCTGTCTAGATCTTCAGTGATATCTCCATTAGTTTTCATGTTTTGAGAAAGAACAAAATATGCCATCTCAAAAGTTACCTAGTACATTCACATCCATTAACTGGATCTTCCGAGTATGGGTAGGAATCCTTTAATATCCTTTCTAGAGTTAAACAAAAACAACGCTCAGGGAGATAAACATCTAGGATGAAATGATACAACTGCTTAAGTGGAAGAACTAAGGTACAAATATTTCTTATTTTGGTTTAATAATTTTACTAAATTTTCTAGCCAAAAAGCATGTCTCTCTTGTACTTGGAAATATATAAAGAATTACATTAAACAAGAGTCTACAATAAAAATGTGTGACTTAATCAGAGGATTTTACTTTCCACAGATTTAGACTAAGTTTTCAGTGAAGACAGAGATAAAAGTTCATATATTTGACATAGTCTGTCACAATTCACACACAAATATTTAACTGCCCATGTAAAGCTTGGCTCAGTGTGTATGGTTTGTGCTAGTATGTACTAATCAAAATCATAGTAATTAATGTAATAATCAGCACATTTAAATTTTGTTATCATTTCATCATATTTACCTAAGTGCATGGAAAAGGAATATATGAGTCCCGTAACTAATACACATTATGAAGTGTTCAGATTCAGTGCATAGCAGAGTACGAAATAAATAGTACCTGAAAAAAAGGTGATAACAGAAAATTGGTTACTAAAATAAAGTACAAGTGAAATTTTAAAAGGAGCAAATTAGAAGGTGTAATCACATGCTATTGCCTTAGTAACTATTGGGATTCAGAGTTTCCTTGATGTTTATCTAAAGATAACAGCTATTTTGGGCATCAAAAAGTCAACTGACTGCTCAAGGACATTGAAAAAATACTGATGGTAGACAGAATTTGAAATTTAGCCATTTTATGCTCACTAATGCAGCCCACTCATTCTCTACTTCACTACTTCATCAGGGTCTACTTAAGTCTGTAAGGAAATAATGACTAAGTTCATGAAGACTGCCCAGACTTATGGCATATAAGTTTATGTGCTTGTGGCAGGAATAAAAAGATGGAAAAATTTATGAGGTCACCTTGAGACTCGCAGGCATTGGATTATTGGGGGAGAGTTATTGGAGAATGCTACTTTTGAAGAAGCATGCTTTTGGATAGGAGGAAGGTGATTGGTGAAAGTGTTTTTCCTGTTGGCGACCAGATCAAAATGAAAACAGGGTCAAACATGAGAAGTGCAGCAGACAAGGTAAAGGGGAGGACTAATTAGCTCCTCGACAGGGAATCAAGAGGCAGACAGGAGAATTTTCTTTATAGCATTCTTCAGAGGACCACACAAATTATCATTCTCATTAAAATATTTTCAAATGGCTTGATTTCTTCCAATTTTTTTCCAGCTGTTCCCTAGTCTTCTGAAAGAAAATGCTTGACTAGCATAAGATGATAGATGTTACTTACTTGAAAAGAGCTGTGTATAGTATCAAATATTTTTTTAAAAAATTCTGTTTGAGCTAAGTGAAATATGAGTCTATGTTTTAAAAAATAAATACAGTTTTACTTTTGGGAAAATATGCAGTTATGTGCTGAAAATCGCACCTGTGATGATTTATAACTTTAATGGCTTTGAAGTGTTTTGAATTTTTGTCTCTTTTGGAAATATAGCACAAGATAGCCTTAATGGATTATGACTTGAAAAATACAATTTCTCAATGACAACTTGTGATTTTAGAAAATTATTTAAAAATAAAAATCATAGTTACAACAAACATAGAACGTTACACATTTTATTTATATTATCATTCATCCCTCATACTCAAGTTTAATAAAATTATATGATATTAAAATATTCATTTCTGAATCTGTCTCAAGGAATTAGGCAGACTTTGGTTTTTTTTTTTTTTTTTTTTTTTTTTTTTTTTTTTTTTTTTTTTTTTTTTTTTTTTTTTTTTTTTTTTTTTTTTTTTTTGTCAATTTTTACTTTCTGCATCATGGAAAGCTGGCTTGCAACTAACTGATTTGAGCCTTTAAAGTTAGAACCAAGAAATATATAGAACTCTACCTTGAGAATCTTTGATAGGATAAAAGCATTAAAACCAGCTATCTTACACATATTTAATATTTATTTATCGCTTTTTGGAGGCAGAATCTCATTATGTATTTCAGCCTGGCCCTGAGCTCACTAGCTTGCCTGGGGTGGCTTCACACTCTTGGCAATACTTCCAACCCAGCCCCCTGAGCACTGAGATTATAGGCAGGAACGTGGATGCCCCGTTCTTGTGCTCCTGACAACTTCTTTAAAGTCTGGTTTTTCTTTTGCTTTGCTCTTACTCCGCATAGATATAAAGCAATATTCCCTTTCCCATGTCAACCTTCCGGGAATACTTTATTTCTAATTTGCTTGCAATGATCCATCTTTACTTTTTTCTGAACAATTTATGGGCTTTCTTTCAACTACACAGTTTGCACATTGTGTGTAAAATAAACTATATCTTAATAATATTAACAAATGTGCAAAATTATGAAATAAGTTTATCAAATATGATTTTAAAATAGTTAAATAAATTCCTTGACTCAATATTTCTTTGAGTATCTAATAAATGCATACAATACCAGTAAATGAGCAAAGTGAGCTTCAGGAAAAGATATAAAACGTGTGATCAAAATACATGTGAATGTTTAAATGAAAATTAACAGTAAATGACAAGTCGCTATTAGTAGTAGTCACACAAATACTTTCCCTCATGTGAAATACACTTATTCCCTAATTCTTGCTACTTTCTGAAATCCTAGTTGGTGAGTGTTTTCACAAGGTATCATCAAAAGCAAGGTGAAAGTGGCTGCCAAGTGCCATCCAACAGTAAGTGTGTGCTTTCATTTGACTTATTCAACAGATCTGGCGCTGTGTGACATTTGGTTCTTCCTCAAAGTCAAATGACCATGAAAGGTGAAAGTATAGAATTAATTCAGGACACAGAGACAGGCAGGACAGAGCGACTAAAGACGATCTTGCAAATGGACTTCCAGAAAATGGCAAAAATGATGGGATAAAGTGTGTTTCAAACAAAGTATTTTGAGTTGGATTCATGGCAATGGGCTTCTTACAGTCATAAATATTTTTAATCTAAAAAGTTGCTATGCTTTTCAATCATATCTCATAGCCAGGTATTGTATGCCTCCTTCACTAGAAGGTTCTCCCTCATTAAAGGCAGGGAATTGGATTTATAGGCCAGTTTTATTGTTACAGAATTTGTTTCTCACACTCAGCTAACAGAATCAAAGACACTTACCTTTCTAAATATTCTTGGTTCAGATTAAACCTGTGAGTGAAACAATAGCCTTATCAAAATGCTTAATATAGGTATTACTTGAAGTTAAGAGGTTTGAAATTATTTAGTTTCACAGAAAAATCTGTGTGTCTTAAAATCAGCTCCACAGATACAGCGATTATACATTTTGTTTCCTTGAGGCAGCTAGTTTTCCTGTGGGACTATTACTTTTATAAGTGATAAATAAACGTATCTCTCATTTCATAAAAGTGTGATTCATTTTTATAATAATAGTATGAACTAGTGATTTGCCTAGTCGTTAGTCATTCAGTCAATCAACAGACTGTTATCTTCATTTTATCTTCTGTCTGACTTCACTATGTCTATCTTCTTTCAGTTACTTAACCTCACCAGTTTTCAAGTCCTTTGTCACATTCTCCATCATTTTCAACAAAAACAACTGTAATCTGCCCATGCTTTTGGACTTTGAAGAATAAGATATGTCAAGCAGGTAAATTTGTACCAAATAATTCAGAATTTCCAAATTTGTTAAGACCAAATCTACTTAGACCTTCGTTTTTTCATTATAGTCCACGTACTTATTGCTATTCAGTCCTGTTTCATTCTTTTAAGCACACAGAATAAATTTACTGAAATTTAACAAATCCACCTTATCTGCAGTAGGAAAATTTAATTCCTAGATAAGGGAAAATAAACAATCATGGCAAAATGTTTGCTGTAGTTATTTTGAAGAAGATAGATCAAATTGGGCTGATAACAGCAAAAATGGAGAGAAATTGGTGACATTTTGAAATATTTTGACAATTTTATCAGCAGTGTTATAACTGACCAAGGTTGGTATTAGGAAGTTATAATACTATTGTTGAAATTGCCTCTCTTTGGAACATTTATGGTGAATTATGGAAATAAATAAAAAATATCAGCAGTTTACATTTGGATATTGTGAACATTTGAAAAGGTAATAGATCTGTTAAGACTGAAGCTTAGCCAAAATGATCAAGACTGGAAAATGAGCTTGAAACCATCAGTGTATATTTCAAAATATATATTTCAATATTACTTCCAGTTGAAGTCAGAAATGGTGCAAACTTATGGAGAAAGAGCCATATATAAGTAATTTCATAAGTAATTTGACTCTAGGGTGGAATTCTGATGAACTTTAGAAGACATGAATAAATCATCACTAGTCACAGAAACTGTACAAGTAGGATTAAACCTAGATGTATGTGATATCAATAAATGATATATTTAGGCAAGTTAATGCAACAGAGAAATAATACAAAATAGCTGATACAAATTAAATCCAACAGCAATTAGGCGGTATATCATTTTCTGTTAAGCAAGTCCAACTGAGTTCTAGAAGGTCACAAACTGCAAAATGAAAGTCAAAGAAGGAATCCAGATTGATTATATAATCTTTAAAAAGTCTATTGTTAAAATAGAAAAATGAGTTAAAAATTAAAATCAAGGACTTATGTCTGGTTAATTGTTACTTTAAAAAGACTGAAATATATTTGAATTCAGAGGAAAGATGATAACACAGAGATAGCTAAATAGATGATAGATAGATAAATAGGTAGATAGACAGATGGTAGACAAATAGATTTTCTTATAGCCCTCATTTCTTTCAGCATTACCTTAATAAATCCACCCAGAATGATTTCCTGTCTACATATCTATTATCTTTAAAGTATCTATATGCATAATGCATGGATATACAAAACTTAATAATTTAAAGTAAAATTCACCTTTTATCCCAGAACTTCATCTCACTTCCTAATTGCCTCTTTGCATATTATTTCAATCAATGACAAAATAGATACACTACTCAAACACCTGATATCTCCCTTATCATTCTCTCAGTTCAAAATCAAGAATAATAATTTATATGCTAAGTATTTGTCACATCTAAAGACTTTTATAACCTCTTTCATATCACCAGCTAATAAATAGTGCAATATTGTTTTCACTTGGAGAAAGTCTAGTCATGTTCTCTTAACCACCACACCATTGGTGATGTAGTGTATTATCCACATAGACACTTCTGTGATGAAACAGTGGTGATAATATCATTAAAGTATGATGGGGTAGTCAAGATTACTTCATGAAAATCAAATGTCTGTTTATAATAATTACAGGATCCAATATCTCACTGCAGAGAGTACATTAAATGTCAATTACTGTGTAGTTGTTTGAATGGAAAATAAAAGTATGCATGGTAAAGTCTACTCCATGGAAGACTAGAGTAACTACTTCCCTAAGGGGAATTAGTTCTCAAGGAAGGCCAAATGCCAGAAAGAATAATTCATGACTAAGGCCAGCTCAATGAATTTGTCTTATTTATTTATTTATTTATTTATTTATTTATTTATTTATTTACTCAGGGGCTACTTACTATTTGCATGCTCATGCAAAAACTACTTTTTCCTTAAATAAAACTCCCAAGCTCAGATAAAAAGTACTGTATCAGTGTTGGGCCTAAACTGCAGATAAAAGTACCAATTTCCTCCACTGAGCCATTAAGATAAACACCTAGGGCCCCTCCCTGGTTTCCTTTGTCACTGCATCAATGACAAAGCTATGGATCGCCCAACTGCATTCTCAGTTGCTCTCTGAAATTCACCACGGAATCAAGCATCTGCTCTTTATTATTATCGTGCAAATATTATTCTTTATCATCTCTGACACGCTCACTCAAAGGTCAGCAAAATACATTTGCATACCTTACTTAACAGCTGTATCTTCCCTTTGTTCACTACTGTCTTTAGAACTGTTTAACACGGAGTGTTCTCTCTCATACACATGTACCACCGTTGGCAGTGATGTCTCTTTCCTTCACTTTCTAGTATTGCTTGCATGCCCCAGTTTTATCACTCGTGTTTAACAATGCCTCTCTTCCTTTAGAGGAGAGCATGACGTGAATATAGTATAATAATTCTCTAATAAAAATAAAAATCTCATATCCTGCTGGTCACTCTTCATCTATCCTTGTTTCTGCTTTTATTTCATCTCCATTTCACTCACCACTACAATAGGCTCAGGATTTCTAATCTTTTTTTATAGTTTATATGACTGTGTTGAAATTTTGCAAAATAACTTTTCTAAATTTGGCTATAGATACAATTATTTAATCTTTGAAAAATCATAAATGGTAAGTAATATTGTTTTAGTTTGAATAAAACAGACCTGACCCTAAAATTTTAATTGTGTAATATTGGTGAAGAGTCAGTAGAATTTTTAAGAGTTTAATGAGCTCAGTCCTAGAATTTTATCAATCTATCAATGCTAATACAGTTGCTTCTTAGAGTTTAAGCACAGTGACGGATTGTTATCTATCAATTACACACAAATGATGTGGTACAGGCTGCGAATCTTGCTTTCTGTATTTTAGTCTGGGGCTCTACCCATAGGTGGCGCTCTGGTTTCTTGCTGAAGCAGGAATCATCACATTTCCTGAGGACAACAAAAAAGGAAGAAAAATCACTAGGATGAGTGACGATCTGATTGAAGAAAGGGTATTTCTAAAAAACTCTAAGCTTTAAACATTCTTCAGTAGGTATGTCGCTAGTACATTCAGATGATTATTAAAAAGTCTCTCTAATATCGTTTTCCCTTTTGTTTTTATTCAAGACCTTTCTCAAAAAGACTGCTGATAAGAATATTTTAGTAATTTTATATTCTATAAGCCTAGTGAAAAATCTGCCTTTCAAAGCATAAAACAACATTATAAAAGGGTAAATATGGTATAGGTCAAGACTAGATAATCTTCCAATCCCAAATATTGTCATATGTATGTCACTTCTATTAACAGTAGATTGATCTGCAATGACTTTAGTAGCTATAATACATATCTATCTGTAATTCTGTATAATTGATGTATATTTTAACATAAGCACTGGTTAGAAAATAAAACTGTTTTATCTATACTGATTAGTTATAAAAAAATCAACATATTAAAACATTGAGAGTTTATGAGTACAAAAAAAAAGCAACATTAGTTTTTCCTGTATGGTTTTTTAAAGTGCAGATTCCTATCTCAGATCTGTGCATCTGAATCTACACATGAACAATGACCAAAAGATTCATATTTAAATTAGATATTTTTCTAAGCTTTTTAAAAATTAATTATAAACTATAAAATCTACCAAGTCAAATCAGTTCTTAATAACATACAGTTTGTGGCTTTTAGTTTAACAAAGCAAATACTTGTTTACCTACAACTTCTCTGTACAACTTACATTATTTCTAGTCCTTTTTGTATTAACCCTGATTAATTTAATACTAGATGCATACCTTTTGATAACTTTTTTATATATTCTCATAGAATATAAGCTGCAGGCAAGTTTTATCAGTCTTATTTATTAAATATTGCTAGTGTAGGAACCAGAAAGAAGAAGAAGAAATGTAAGATGGGGCATGGCAGAATTCAGGAATTACAGAACAGAATAATGAAATAATCAAAATAAAAAATTTATCAGTTCATGGAGATTGACCCTGGAGAACTTCCTTTAATTTCTGTAACATAAATGCACATACATTTTATATGATGTCTACTGCTTCAGGAGTACAGAAGGTCCTAAGAGCGCAGAAGTTATCTATATGCCCCTAGATGATCCCAAAGACAAGGAAACAGAGTTTGAAGCAAATGAGTTAGTTTACAACTAATTAGACTAGAAAATATCATTAATTGTTCTTTTGAATTTTTCTATTATTGTACAAACTATGTTTATGTCCATCGCATTCATTTCTAAAGTTTTGGGGACAAACATGAAGCCCTGATGTCACAGGTGTCAATATCCTGATAGAAGGATGTGCTATCTTGACAGATGTGATTTTTAAACTTGGTGCAGTGGAGCACATGTACAATTCAAGTAGCTCCAGAGGCTGCGGTAGGAGTTCAATATCAGCCTGGAAAACTTGATGACTTGTGGAGATTCTGTCTCAAAATTTAAAAAAATAATAATACTAGGGCTGAGCTTAGTGCAAAGGCCCTGTGGCCCAGAACTACAAACAAACAAACAAACAAAAAAACCACATACATATATACACAGATATGATTTTTGAGTGAAAATATTAATGTCTTGAAAGTGGAGAAGTGGGTGGGGATGACATTCTAGAGGGAAAGAAGAGAACATAAAAAAATTCAAAAAGTATTATATAAGAACTTTTAGGTGTTCCTACATATTGTGGGTGATATCCTGAATAGTTTGGTGAAATGAATATACAATAATACAATACTGTGTGCAAGTCATTAGAGAAAGCTTAAAATAAAACATTGGGCACTTGTTTGTTCAATCAGACGTTACCAAGGGATATAACCATAGAGTGAATGTTCCTGTTGTTCATATGAGAAGCAGAACCTACAGTGCAAGCCCTTTTCCTCACAAAAACGCAACTGTGAGTGATGCGTTAGGTCTAGTTAAGTATCATTCATTATTGTTATTTGAATTCTAGTTCGGACTTCATGTGAGGGCTACAAAAATGTCAAATCCTTTCATATTGCATAAGCTCTAAAGCATTACAGGTTTGGTCGTAGAAGGCAGAATTATTGATGTTCCAAATATGCAGAGACTTGTGAAAGTCTAATTTACCTGAATACAGCTCTGCATTTCTTGTGATGATTCAGATAAAGTAAAACCGACACTCGAAGGTGGTGGTTTAGAGTGGGGTTTAAAGGAAACTAGATGGTCAACATCAAGTCTTCCTTTGAAGTCCTACCTTCAAATTTTCCAAAATTAGTGCCATTAAATTTGACTGTGAGTACATTTTGTAAGAGTTGGCATAATTTTAATATCATAATGACTTGTATATTTGAAAAACAATCAACATCATGCTATACTCTGACAGTACTAAAATATTCCTGAGTACATAACTTGAAGTCATTACACACATGCGTAATAAAATTGCAAAATAATTTCCAGCTTAAATTTTGCCTGTTTAATTTCGTACTCCTTAAATTATTTTAAAGCCTCTGATACATTTAAAGGTGTCACAGAGTGAATCATTATTTATATTCTATGAAGTAATAATGCTTTATGTCTCAAGGCATGATGACATTAAACATTATTTGTATAAATCTGAAGAAAACTTGTAAAACTGTATTAACTACTTAAAATTAATTTATAGTGACACACATCCTTTCCTTGAAAAATGTTAGTCAGACATCTCTGAATTTTTTCAAAATGTCCTCAACCTTGTTTTATAAAAATTTGGATAATGCATTAATATGTTTTCTAATAACACAGGGCCACATTTCAATTTTGACTTTAATCCCAATAAACTGCCTGATGGAAAAAAATCCAAGGCTAACAAAATGAAGAAATGCTCAGCAGTGGTTATTAAAACAACAGTGAGATTCCTTCTCTCCCCAGACGGAATAGACATCAAGAACAAATCAAATAATAAATGTTTGTTAAGCTGCTGGTAGAAAAGGATCATGGTACATTGTAGATGGGAATGTAAACTGGTAAACCACTATGGAATTAGTATAGAGACTTCTCAAAAAAGTAAAAGTAGAAATTCCAGTGCCTCCAGCTTCTCAACTTTTAGGTATCTTCCCAAAAGAATTGAAGTCTTCATATTACAGTGAGACATGCATATCTATGTGTATAGTAGAATAATTCATATTAGGGAAATCTCGAAAGTGACCCATATGTCCATCAACAGATAAAGGAATTAAAACCCATGTGGTATCTTCAGAAAATGCAGGACGACTCTGCCATAAAAAAAGACACATTGTAATAGTGGAAAATGAGTATACCTTGAGACCATACTGTTTAGTGAAACAAATTAGACAAACAAAGTTATGTATTAAATAGTTTTTCTTATATAAGAAATCCAAATTATAAATAAAGAGCAAAATAAAAGATGGAAAATAGGAAGTAGAAAGATAGACCTCTTTCTAATGGGAAGGAAATAAAGAGATGGAGTGGGGGAGGGAAAAGAAAAAAGGAATTAAAATGTGTTATGTACATGTACCAACTCCACACAATTAATGTGGGACTGGTTAAGTAGTCTTTGCAAAGCTATTGTCTCAGAGTCTGATGTTGGAAATTGAAATCTAGTAGATATAATAAGAAAAGCAAGATTCAGGAGGAGGTGGAAACCCACCAGCACGATTTGCCATTCAAAAACAATGGATTGAAGTTAATGCTTTTTACCTTGAAAACAAGTTGTTTCTGTAGAAAGCAATGTCCTTCACCAGGGAATTAGACACACATCTTGCCTAGTAGTACAACGCATTCAAGGAGTATCTAGGGTAAAGTAGAGCAATTGTAGGCTCAGCAGAAACTTCATATCAACAAAGTAAAACAGCAAATTTAAAAGGTGTATGTGTGTGTATACGCTCAGTATAAAACAGCCACTTTCCCCTTCTGGCTGTCAGCTCTAGCAGTGATTGCCCTCATGTCCATACTTAAAATAAAAAATACAGAGAAAGTGGATTTTGGGAAATGTAGTTTTGTCAACCAAGTTGACTCAACAATTCAGTAATTTTAAAATTTAATAAACTAATTATAGCATATAAAAATACCATAATTTTTAAATAATGATATTTTTCTGACTAATGTTTAGTCCACATCTACTGTAGTTTTTATCTAACTACAGTTCTAATTCTGTTAATCCTCAGTCTTTTCACTTCTGATTTCCTATTACATAGGAGAAAAACAAAACAACAGACAGAAATAATGAAAAAGCAAATTATGCTCATCTCTGATGTCATAATCCTTTTCTGTAATTGAGATTAGGATTGAAATTCTAATCCTGAAGACCAAAATACCTCAAAAAATACGCACAAATTCTGAAACAATCACTATACTATATTATTCAATGTATTTTAAAATTAAACTTATTTTGAAATAATTATAGAATGACGTGCAGTTTAAAAATACAATACAGACAGAGCCTATGTACGTGCAATGCATTTTGGCACAAGAGTTAATTTTCTAATTGCAATAAAATATCATAACCTGAATATTAGCCTTGACACACATACTGTCCTGTTGGCCTTTCTCGCCACGCTACTTCCCCTTTAACCTCATCTTCCCTTTATTCTTGTCAACCACTAGTATCTTCTCCTTTCCATAACTTTGTCATAACAATTACATTATTTTAATAGAATCATACAGTGTGTGACTTCTGACATTTAGCCTTATTCACCTGGAATCTCTGGAGATTCATGTGTGCTGTGCACATCAATAGCTCCTTTATATTTATGAGTCGTGTTCAATGTTATAGAAGCACGTAAGTTTTAGCAATTCACCCTTCAAAGTACATCTGCATTGTTTCCCTTTTGGGCCTATCATAAGCAAGGTTGTTCTGACCATCTTCTTGAAAGTTTGTGTGTGAAGCTTTATTTCTCGTAGATAAATGTTGAGCATTACAGTTGGTACATTGGCTGCATATTTAGGCTTTTTTTTTTTTTAAAGAAAGCACTCATTTTTCAGAATGATTATACATATGATCCCATTTGATTTAAGTTTTTCAGTTGTATGATATGTGAAAGTGATACATGTTCACCTGAAAATGCACTTCGAACTTGGAATTTAATATTTCTCTCATGCAGTATGACACTCATATTTAGTTACTATAGAAGTCTTTAGCTCTACTGATCTTTCAAAAATCAATTGATACTTTTATTGGTTTTCAATTTTACTTATACTGCTTTCCTTTATTAATGTCTACATTTATCTTTGCTAATTCTTCTGGTTTGTTTTGAGTTTATGTTTCCTTTATTTTAGAGATGGTAGCTTATATTATTTATTTGGCATCTTCTTCTTTTCCTAATGTGTATATTAAGTGTAAAGAATTGACCTCTAGTATTCTTTTAGATACTTGTATTCTGCAGTTGGACAAAATCACAAATTTACATATGCTGCATATTCATTTTATTTAGTCTCTTATATTTATTTCATTTGAGGCTCTATCTTTCATCTATGGATCATTTAAAAGTGTGTTGCTTATTTGTCAAGTGTTTGGTTATTTCCTGCTTTTTTTCTACTATTAATTGCTAGTTTGGCAGCATTGTGATCAGGACACATACACATATTCTAAATGATTTTGATAATTTTACACTTGTTGGCTATTTCAGTAATATGTGTTCCATCACGATATACTTCCCACTGTCAAAACAAGCTTGTTTTTTTTTTTTTGTTTGTTTGTTTGTTTTTGCGGCCCCAGGGATTGAACTCACAACCTCACACCTGCCAGGGCAGGCGCTTCAGCCACTGAGCCAAACTCCCAGCAGGGTCGCACTATGTAGCTCAGGCCAGCCTTGCGCTCGCGTTGTAGCCCAAGCGGGCCTCGAACTCACAATACTCCTCCTACCTCAGCCTCCCCAGTGCTGGGATTAAAGGCGTGCGCCACCACGCCCGGCTTGGTGTTTTTTTTATAGAATGCTCCATCGGTGCCTATCAAGCTCTGTTGGTTGATGGCGGAATTGAGTCCTCTCACGTGCTTACTGCCTGATGGATTTGGGAGGTTATTTTTTTTATATATTTGTCTTTTTCATTTCCGTTCTCTCAGTGTTTTCTTCTCACATTTTTTAGCTCCAATTTTGGTATATATACATTTATGATTGTTTCCCCTTTGGGGAGATGAACCTAATATGCACTTAATTTTATGTATCTTTTCTCTGCCTGTCAATTTTCTATGCTCTGATGTTTACTATTTTTAATAATACTACAGTCATTTCTCTTTGACTAATATTGCATGTGTTTTCTATTATTTTATTTTTCAGCGAAATGTATAATTACATTTAAAATGATTTTCTTTTATTCTTTTTAGTTTTCAAATCTATTCTGCTTTTTATTTAGGCTATTTATGTTTCATATAATTATTGTCATGATGGTTACATCTGCTATTTTAATTTTGTTCCTGTTATTTGTCTTTTTATTTCCACTTTCTTTATTTTCAATCTGCTTATGAGTTACTCAAACATTATTTTAGAATTCCATTTTTCTTCTGTTTTAAAAATATCCCATCACGTAATTTTATTGCTGCTCTACATGTTATATTTTATAATATACAATAACATTATTGGTGATATTTTACACGTTTAGGTAAGATATATATGAAAATCTATTTCCCTTTATGTTTTTTTCCTATCCGATGATTATAATGCATTATCAATTTCTTTCTCTACATATATTTGGATTCACATCAAATAGAATTATAATTCTTACTTAAATCTTAAAATGTGATGTAGAAAACTCCAAAGAATAAGGAAAAACCTATCGACTATTTATATTTCGCCTTGCCATTCAATTTCTTTCTCCATAATGACCTCGGGACTTGTTTTTTTTTTTTTTTTTTTTTTTGACAATTTCCTTAGTCACTTTATTAAAACAGTTCTGCTCACAATAAATTAAATTATTTTTATTTTTCTACACCTAAAAATGTCTTTGTTCCCTTTGCATTCATGAGAATATTTTTGCTGGGTAGGACATTTTTTTTTTCTTTTAGCACTTGCGAACTATAGTTCTACTTCCTTTTTGTCTCTGTGGTTTATGATGAAAAATTCTGTTTGGTTTTCCCCCATATGTATGCTGTTTTCTGGGTACTTTTAACATGTTTAGCTTAGTTTTCAAAGTTTAATCTTGATGTGTCTTCATATAAATTTGTTTAGATTTTGATGATTTTTATCTATGAATTTATTCCTTTTTCAAATCCGGTAAGTTTTCAGTCATTTTTTCCTTGCAAGTATACTTTTATCTCTGTCTTTTTTCTCCCATACTTTTAAGACTCACAATATAAAAATCATGTCATTTGTTAAACTTCTCTAGGTCTGTGCAACTTTGATTTCCTTTCAGTCTAATTTTTCTCTGCTTTCCAAACAGGTACTTTGTTCTATTTTACCATTCAATTACTTTTTTTAGGTTTCTCTGTATTCTACTGTGAAACACATTCCCAGAGTGCAACAATGAGAATTATTTCAAATATTTTCATTTTTAATTCTAAAATTTCCACTTATTTTTTTCCTTGTGTCTACCATTTATTTGGTAAGATTTCCTAATTACAGGTAAGAGGTGATATTTTTTTCCATTCATTATAAGCTCTTTAAAAAGCTTTTTTTTTTTTTTCTTTTAAAATCATAGTTCAAGATCTGTCAACCAATAACAAATGCTGGAGGGGCTGTGGGTAAAAAGGAACTTTTCTCCACTGTTGGTGGGAATGCAGGCTGGTGCAACCACTGTGGAAGTCATTGTGGAGATTCTTCAAAAAGCTAGGATTGGAGGTCCCACTTGACCCAGCTATTCCCTTTCTGGGTATCTTCCCAAAAGAATTAAAAACATCCTATCACAGTGATATGTGTACACCTATGTTTATAGCTACTCAGTTCATAATAGCTAGATCTTGAAAACAACCTAAGTGCCCCTGGACTGAGGAATGGACAAAAAATATGTGGTATTTCTTTATAATGGAATACTACTCAGCTATAAAGAACAATAAACCAGACATTGTCACTCTTAAATGGATAAGCATTGAAGACATACTTCTCAGTGAACTATGTGAGTCACACATATGCAACCATTGCATTGTTGCATTTGTGTGATGAACTGAAAGAAAATCTACATATATAAGAAATTAGTTAAGACAGTTTAAGAAAAAGAATTTTGAGTGAAAAGTAGTTTTCACAGGGTCATCTTCAAATTTCATTTTTAATATGAAATGTTTATTTGAAAATAATAGAGAAATCACAGCAAAAAAAGATAGTCATATAGCTGGTTTCTCTTGATTCATCGAGGGGAAACTTTTGTGCTAATAATTTTCTGGACAATGTTTCATGTCTATATCATATACCCTAAACAACTGCTGTGAATATAATGATATGCAATGTGCGGATTATTGTTACTCTCCTATTGGCTTGCTGTGAAATTGCTTTACTTTAATTTCTTACTTTGCTTCTGTTTAAAAAAAAAAGCTATCATCTTGCCATCACCTGCAAAGGAATTTTGTTGAAATGAGATTTTGCCAGTGGATATAAGTGGAATAGAAATGGTAGACACAGAAGGATCATGCCAATTTATTACTACTAATTTTGAGTGTAGTAATACCTGATTTTGAAAATTTTTAGAGTGTAATAGCATCTGATTATGGTTTTAATTTGCATTTCCCTGATTAAAAAGGATATTTAATCCTTTTTTTTTAAAGAGAACATCATTGGCAAATAGCACTAATATGGCAGGAGCTACACTTGTAGGAAATGCATGGCTGGACGCCAGATAGGAGGGGTTGGAGCTGTGACTAGATTAGCTTTTCTTTCTTTTTTTATTTTAAGGAGAAAAAAAAGGACAAAATTTCAAAGCTGTATTCTATATTTGGGATTACAATACACAATGATTAGAGAGTAACAATGGTTAATACATTGTGTTGTTATCTTTAAATCAGACTCATAAGTGTAAATATCATATTGTCTTCCTGTGTAAAAAAACTGAAAGTCTAAATAAGATCCAAAATGTACAATAGAGATTGTGAAAAGGAAAGGGAAAGAAAGTGCTTGAAAGGAAAGAACAACTGGGATAGGAGAAAGGAGAAAAGAAAGAAAGGAGAAGATTATATGTACATACATATGTGTGTGTGGGTGTGTGCACATACAAGATAGGTAACTATACTACTAATCTCTGTTAGTTCATCAAATAGAACAGTTTGTGCTTTCATTGTTGGAGTGTTTGATCTTTTTTTTCATTCCTAAATCTTATAATCTGAACAACTACTTTGAAGGTTGCAATATGCAATATATTAACTAGTGTTAATTTCCTATTATTTTGTTTTGAAATTCTGTATCAACTTTTTTTATTCTTTTTGTCATGCTTTGTTTTTAAAATAAATAAAGCTTGCAGGTTTGAGGTTACACACATGCACAAAAAAAGATCTGTCATACAAATAAAACGTCTTTGACATCTAGATATTTGGAAATTGATGATAGTATTTTTTTATACAGTTTGAGATATCCTGGGTTTTTTATATGCACCATAGGTTGCTTGTTTTGTTTAAAGCAGCATATTTTTCTTCCATGCTGTGAGATTTTGGACCATATATAAACATTTGTCTAAGTGGTTTACCACATGCCATCTGACAACACCACTATCAGAAGAATGTAGAAGCGCAGGTTCCTCATCAGCCTCTGTGGATGCTTGAAACTAGGGCTCCTTGAGATTAAGGGCCAGGGGGAGAGTTCGAACTTCCTGTGTGGTTCAGGGGACCCTGTGGTGACTGGGGCCTCACCATCTCTGGCTCTACAGTAGGTGTCCGTTGAGACCACACAAGAGAGAAAAGAGATCTGTGACTTGTGAATGTGAAATGGGATCTAAAGGCTGAGTTTCCTATGTGGCCTTTACAGACCTCAAGTTAGAGCAGATTCTTGTTACGAGCCAGTGAAGATAAAAATCTCAGATCCCTGTTAGACCTTCTCTCTCGTTACCTCCCCAGGTTCCTCAATGCAGCCTTACAAGGCAGAAATGTTATCTTGTTGTCTTTTATTTTTTCTTCTCAAGAGATTAGTTATTTGAAAGGGAGGCTTTTGCTTTTGCTAGTTTGTGTCTCTATTGTTTTTGAGTTGTCACATTCTTTTTTAAAAAACTATTTTCACTTTCCTTTTTATTTTTTATATGTTTGAAGCACATGTTTATTTTCCATGTGTGGAGTTGGTAAATGTACATCATATGTATCTCAATTTATTTTTTTTAAACCCCTATCTTTTCCTTTCTGTCCTATTTGAGAAAAGCCTAGAACCCTCCTTTCTATTATTTTGCCCTTTACTTTACTCTGGGTTTGTTCTAAATCTGAGATAGCTGCATCATAAATAAAACCCAGAAAATTCACTATTGTGTTATTTTTCAGAGTCCAAGATACATAATCCTATGCGCCTGTCCTCTCTACCTTTTAAAATCCTCTTAGGTTTGTTTGCTTTGGAAAAAATGCACAGCGTTTATTAACAGATATGGGGAAACACATACTTGCACTATTTTTCCAAAAGAGAGATTTTTTTATTTGCTTTTAGACTTTTACAATCAAATTCAACACAGCCTCAGCCAAAATACAAGTTAATAAATACCTTAAAAAGCTAAACACATGTAACTCAGTGTTAGTAAGTAAAAGTTTGTGCTTGGTTTCATCTCCCTGCAGAATCCCTTGCAGACTGGTAAATGGTTTATGGCTGGTTGACCAGTCTGAAATCTCTCTCTCACTTCTTTTCACTCCATGTGCTTGAATCCCTGAATCATTGGTTTGTTCACCACAGCTTCCATTTTCCAACATAAGACCCCTCATTACATAATTAAGCCTTTTTCCAGATTATTTCTACTAGACAACTTGCACTGTTAAAAACCCACGTTTGCCTAGACTTCTAGATTCTTGGGACAACACAATTTTTCAGTGTTCCTCTAGCCTAAAGTTGACACTAATTTCTTGCTATTAGTCACCCCTCTCTGGGTTGTTTTAATATTCTATCTTTGACTTTTTATCAGTTTCATCACCTATATAATTCATTCCCTGTGTTACATACTGGTTTGTAACTTTTAATTGAAAATTGACTGCTAAATTCTTTTCATAATTTTCCACAGTATGAATTACATCTTTAGGACAAATAACGATTAAAGGTTTATGACATTTATTGTCTACTGTTCTTGTTTCCCAAAGTAAGGTGTTACTACTTAGTGGAAAATATAAAAAATTTTAGATGTAATTATATGTTTTCTCTTGGCATTCAATATATTTTTCTATTTCTAAGTTTATTATTATAATAAAAATCACTTTTTAAGATTGTTTGATTTCACTTAGCAATATATAATTTTCTGCCAGTCTACTTGTCTTGATCCCCCACTTACCTTTAATCTTATTTTCTTTTTTCATCTTCCACTAACTTCAAGATATATATATATATAGTTGCTTCAATTAAAACTGAATACACAGCAAGATGCCATTTTCACAAAAAAGAACAAAAGAAGGTTTCGCTTTTTGACAGTTCATGAGTCTTAAGTCCTTCAAAAGGTAAATGATCATTTTGCAAGAGTTCAAACTTTGTATTACCCAATCTTTCTATTAACAAACTTTCTTTTAAAAGTACACATACCGGGGCAGTGTCATAAGAATAGAAGTTTTACTGTCCTAACAGTGGCTGTATCCCGTTCTCCATTTCTTTCCTCACACACTTCTACTCAACTTCTGGCAGTTTTTGTCTTCTTCACAGTTTTGCCTTCCTCGGAATATCATATAGCTGGACTCAAACAAAAGATAACCTTCCCAAAATGGCTTCTTTCATTTTGCAATATGTGTTTCCTCCATGTCTACCCATGACTTGATCACTCATTTGCTTTAATTTTTGTCTGCATTTTTCCATACATTTTACCTCAAGAAAAACACCTTTTAATTGAAAATTGAATGGATAGTATAATCCAATTTTAAAAGGTAATTTATGCACTGATTATGCCACATACATATATGTAGGGTTTATATATTTGGAATTTGCATTATTTATTTCTTAGTATATTTTCATTATTGTATAGATTCTTTTTTATAAATATCAAGTGTTTACTTATATCAATTTATAGACAAGATAAATCTAGAAAAAGTTACATTATTTCTTGAAGACTTAGCAAGGTCAAGAGCTAACCAGTCTGGATCTATGAGTTGATATCTCCACTGTCACAGATAAAAATTTGAAACCCTAATTTGTGCATATAAATATATAAATCATAAGTTCACATGTTAAATAAACTGCCAGAAAACAATTCAAACTAAGTTGTTACACAGATAATTACTCTTCAGAGAAGGAAAACAAGAAAACAAAATGAATATAGCAGATATTGGTTTAAGTAAAGACAAATTTATGTTCAGTAATGCCCAATGTCACTGTACAATGTTGTTTCAGTGACTATAATACTAAGCATATTCAAAAAAGTTGCAATAGCTCCTGAGCTCTGTAGTATCTCTAAAGTATTTTAATCAAATGAAAGAGATTTAACATAATATAATAAAAGTAAATTCCATGTACTACAAAGTTTAACAGAATTCACTATCTTGAAGCATATGCCTTATTTTTAATACGATTTATTTCTCTAAAGAGAATATAATAAAGGACACTATCCTTTTCTTGCATCAAAAGCATATGGTGTCTGTACATTTTTCTTACAATTAATTTATTCATATAGAAATTTTGTTATTAATCTACTGTTTATCCTATCTCTCTCTGTGTCTCTGTCTGTGCATCTTTCTCTGTCTCTCTCTGTCTACAAATACAAATACACACACACACACACACACACCCTTGTCATTTCTTTATCCCTTGACCAAGATTTGTCAGGACACAAATAATGTATGCAAAACAAATCTTCACTTATGCTTGTTAAGGCAGAAAATAAAACAACAACAAACAATGTGGTTTGTGAAATGTGAGTTAATAAAAAAAGTTAAGCTTTTATGATATTTATAAAGTCCTATATAGTAATACCTTTTGCTCAATTCAGTGAATGCTGTTCTTTTGATCATTGTCAGCTTAAATGTGTATTTACTGTGATTACCCCTAAATTATTTCTTGTTTTGCTAGGAATCTTCAGCTGAAGACCTGTCCTCCCACATTCCCAGGGCACAGTCCATCAGGAAATGCATGTGGCTTACAACCCTGTGGCCATCAGTTTGCAGGAGCTACCTTCACGCCTCATGAAGTAAATTTTGAGAACTCTATCTTCTTTCTCTAAAGCCCTCTCTATTTAATTTTGCACAAAGATCTTGGAAAAATTTCCTATCTCTTTTTCTATATGGGAAAGAGGATTTAAAAAGTTAAAGAAAAACAGTAAAAACATGAAAAGAGAAGGTGGTTTATAAAATTGTTATGAAAATGAAAGTTTGTAAAGTAGATGACTGGTGTCCATAGGTGCCAAACTATGATACTGTGAAAATACATAAATTACTTCTTTTTCTTTAAACTGTTTCTAAAATTTCCCTAATGCTTTGTTTTAAATCATATTTTACATATTCGTCAATCTTAAATGGAGGTCTTTATTTTTTGAAAGGCAAATTTTTTTTCTGTTATTAATGAATAAATAATGTCATGACATAGTGACACTGCGGGATTGTAGCTTCCTCAGTGTGAACACACCAATTTTTTTTTGAAGAAAAATTACATTAACAACAGTAAGACTTCTGCAGTTACACTAAATAAGGCATAATTGTAACTGAAATGTTTCATTGAGTAAATGAAGAAGAATAACTACTTTTATACTTTTCTATCAAGTAGAAACAATATGCAATCATATACATACACAGACAATACAGGTTTATGCTATATATACACACAAAATGACACCCAAAATCTATGGTCTATCTTGTTCTTGTTACAATTTGTGGTATATTTCATTACTTCTATTTTTCATTCATCTTCCAAAGGATAATAATTTCTCAAGAAATTTTAATTAGTTACAACTACAAAGTAATCTTGTCTTTTTGAGCCTGAAACTTGAACTATTAAAAATGTGAAAGAGCTGGGCGTGGTGGCGCACGCCTTTAATCCCAGTACTCAGGATGCTGAGGTAGGTAGAGCGTTGTGAGTTCGAGGCCAGCTTGGGCTACAACGCGAGCGCAAGGCCAGCCTGAGCTACATAGTGCGACCCTGCCTCAAAACACCAGGGCTGGGAGTTTGGCTCAGTGGCTTAAGTGCCTGTCTGTCAGGGGCAAGGCTGTGAGTTTGATTCCTGGTGCTGCAAAAAAAAAAAAAAAAAAAAAAAAAAAGTGAAAGAAAATTTTGCAAAAGTAGAGACAACCCAATTTTAAAGATGTTGTTATGGTGACTAGCAAAGAGTTAATGAGTACATTTTATGTTCTTAAAAAAAAATGTGAGAACATCGTCACCAGAAAAAAGGATAAATAGGAAGAAAATATATTGCATATGTAACTCAACTAGAGTTAGTCAGTCTATAGTTGTAGAGAACAAATGCAGTTTTCCCTGGTGAATTTTTTCAAATAAAAAAATTCAACTATTTAAACTGAGCATGGTGGTATACTCCTGTAATTCCAGCACTCAGGAGGCTGAGGCAGGAGGATTGTTGTAAGGTCGAGACCAGCCAGGGCTACAAAGTGAGCCCAAGGCCAGTCTGAACTACATAGTGAGACCCTGTCTTAAAGAGACATAAAGAAAAAAATATCAAATATTTTGAATATCGTAATTTTATATCAAGGGTAAAAAAGGAAAAAATAATGAACATTAAAATCTAATTTGAAGAATACTTAAAACTAAACTTGGCAATCCTAAAAGTATGAATAATCCATTAATTGATTATATAAAAGACAGAAAATATTACTTGAATAATTCATCAAAATTCCAACTTTGAAAGCATTTATTGAGGATATAAGTTCACTTAAAATTAATTTCTTTGGTTATTATTACACACTCTCCAGTATACTATATTATTTTGCAGTTACATTATTAAATATGGTGAATCATTAAAGAACTCAATGTTTTCACATTTACTTCAGCCAAAAGCTCATCATAAAATAGCATCTTAACATATGCTTATATTTGCTTGTTATCTTTGTGAATAAACTTCTAAATTGTCATCTTAGTTTCCTTCATTTGGTATACCAACTAAAGAGACCATATTTAAAAGAACAAGTAAATGCTTCTGTAAAATATATTTATAGTAAAATCAATTCAAAGAAATTTAATTCATGCAGATGTTCTTCAAACTTAGGAAAATGATGGAAAATGTGGATTATACAAAGAGAGAAAAATATTTTTTCTAGTGGAAAGATTTTTGAAATTAAGAAAAGTCTTTTCAAGCAAACAGCACATTTACAAACAAATTGAATATTTAGACGAATTCATTTTAATTCCCTCAGAGCAACACCTATATCTTGATTAGCTTCTGTCATACTAAAATGAAATAATTTACCTAAAACTACTACAGTTTCCACGAATGCAATGAATATTCATTTCAATTATCACATCTAAGTTGAATATTGTTTACTCTCTAGCAATACAAGCCATTTCTGTGAACATTAATCAAATTTTATTTACTTAGGCAAGTGTATTTTCTTATTTGCTGTCTTCAGTTTACTTATTACCTGTCATAATGATATTCTGAAACTCATGAGGATTTCACATCTGGTTTTGCTCTTTTATTGTTTTTTAATGTACCCACTGAAAGTCGGAAAATTGAAAAAATGTATAAAACACAGCAATATCTAAATTTTATACAAACAAAAAGAAATGAATTTACATATTATCTGACTTCAATTTTCACATCATAGTAATTGCTCCACTTCACCTGCTACAATGTACTTACTGCTATGCTCTGGCACAGGTATCTTATAAATGTCTCATAAGTGCATCCTTGCAATAATAGAAGACATATTTTATAAATACTATAAGTGGAGAAAATTGAAGTTTAGCAAGTTGAAGAGGGAAGTTTGTGCCAGAGTAAGAATGTAGTTCCACATTTCATACTCACATATGCATACTCACATACTCATGCACACAATGGTGTGTTCATTTTATTTCATGTGTGTGTGTGTGTGTGTGTGTGTGCACGCGCCTGTGTGAGTCAAGATTCAACTGCAGAAATGGAAACTACTTCAGCTGTTTCAATAAGAAAAACTTAAAGGGAAATAATTAAGTCTTAAAAAATCCCTAGGCTTGTTAAAGCAAAAGTCGCAAATTAGTTTCAGTGTCAATGCAACTGTAAACTAGGATGAGAAAACTGATTCCTGCTGCTATAGCTGCTTCCTTCTGCTGCTGCTGCTGTTACTGTTATTACTACTTCAGCCTCACAAGAAGCACACATCTGTGGAGCTGGTAGTGGAACCTGGATAGGAGAACTGGTCCCTGTCTACTTTTATATCCAGTTTTGCTTGACAGCCTCAGCTTTCTTCCAAGTTCTAGACCCAAAGAATAAATTCCATTCACAGAACAAAGAAGGCAATGAGAACATCAGACATAAAAGATCCACACAGTTTTTATCCATTCATCTGTTGGTGGACATACAAGCTTCTTCTAAGATTTAGCTATTATGAATCGTGCTGCTATAGTCATAGGAATGCAATTGCACTGTAATGTGACGCCTTTAATTCTTTTGGGAAGATGTGAGAAGAGGAATAGCTGGGTTAAATGGAATTTCTATTTGGAGTTACTCCACTATTAAGAAGGATAAGCAAGCCATCTATAGGAAAATGAATGTACCTTGATTCTATAATGTTTAGTGAAATAAATCAAACACTCAAGTTTAAATACTGCATAGTTCCTCCTATATGAGAAGTTTAGGCATAAATACAAAAAAGGTAATAAAAGATAGGTACTTAATAGGAAGTAGGGAGGTAGAACTTTTGCAAAAGAGCTAGGAAGGAAGGGAAAGAGGAAATAAATAGAATTAACATTAGTCATACACCAATCCCCACGAGAAATGTAGTCAGAACGCACTACAAACATGAATTTAAAAAAATAAAAACTAGGTTAAAGAAAGAAATCCATTTTTCAGCATTGGACAATTGGTGAGATGTGGGAGAACTTAAGTGTGAATGGGAATATTGAAGGGTAATGGCCCTTATTAAACACAACATGCTAAATATTTTCTTAGATGATTTCCATGGTTCTTGAGATCATAGACTACAAGTGTGGAATGAATTCCAATAACTACAGAGTGCTTAATTTACTCTTTTGAGGTAATTATTTTTTTTAAGTTAGGATTGTGGGGAGATAGAGAGAGAAAGTGTGAGGCTGGTACACATACCACCTGTTTGAATCAGGCCGTTTTTACATAATATGTATTGAAACATGGAAGAAACCACCTGTTGTATATGTCAATAGCAAAGCGGGCTGAAATTCCATTCTTCAGGGTATCTCAGATGTTTAAATTCTGGAATATATTTAGTTTTGAGAAAATGCTGATGTTCATTTAATTAAAAAGTTTGACAGAGAAAATCAATGGGAATTGGGGTATATAACAACTTTTATCTAAAATTGTTATTTATAATTCAGTCATGTTTTAATACCCTGTCCATTATGCAAGACTTCAACAGTTGTCACCTGAAGGTGTAATAACAATGTTCCTATTGTTTTGAAAGGTACTTCATCTTTTACTGCTTGATCATCCATCACGTACATAATTTCGGTGTTTATTTAAAGGATTGACACTAAACTAATCAGTTAAATAAATTTTAACTTACAAGAAGCAATAACAGCTTGAAATTGGCATTACTGGAGACTATAATGCAGGCAACACTGTAAGAAAACTACAGGAGAAACAGAACTGCTACCCAGTCCTATATGTAGTCAAACTATTTTTACCTACCAGATCGAAAGATTCAGACTGCATTATCAACATACCCAATCTAAGAAAGATACTTGAAAAAATGATTATAGTTAAGCTTTGACCAATTCTGAACCAAGAGCATACCTTATAACAAGAAACAAAGCCAGTTTATAAAAAAATTTTTAAGTGTAAAATTTATTGTTACAGTTTCAATAGTTCCCCTTTTCCCTTATTTGAAAAGACTCTCTGTCTCCCTCTAGCTCTCTCATTCTCTTGCTCTCTCTCCCTTTCTGAAAGACATTTTATACCAAATTTGTTAGTCTGTGTGTGATGGGCAAAACATATCTGCAATCCTAGCACTCGAAATTTCAGAGGCAGGAAGATGGTGAGTTCAAGACCATCATGGGCTGCGTAGTGATTTCAAGTCTAGCCTCGACCATGAAGTAAGACCTTGTCTTGAAAAGCCATAAATAAATACATACATACATTAGATAAAAAAGATTCAGTAACGTTGACTATATATTTACCCACAATAGTTCTCAAATATTTCGTGAGCGTGAATATGTAATATGTGCATATATATTTCCCTCTCCTCCTCTTCTTCCCTCCTCCTCTAGTTCCCATTTCATTTCATTCTTGTTGAGTTTATTTAATCTTAGTTCATGTTTAAGACAAATAGTGTCCACATATATTGAAGTTATGTGGACCTTGTTCAGGGTAAATCTTCACTCTACCTATTTCCCTGTCTCCTCCCCTCACTCATTGTCCTTGTTCCCCTGGACCCTTGGCCATCTGTGAGATCCTTCCCCTTGTCTTAGTCTATCGTCCTTTTATTTTTCTCTAAGTCTTACCCAGATGAGAGATATCATATGATGCATATCTGATTTATTTCACTCAACAATAACATTTTCTAGGTTCATTCACTTTCTTACAATGTCATACAAATTGTCTTACAAATTATTTTACACATTGTCCTTCTGTATATCCAAGATACATTACATAACATGATAATATATATAACATAATAGATCATACTATATATATATATATAAATGCATATACACATTTTTGCATATATATGATGAATGTGTCTCTCAGTTTCTTTATTAAATCATCTGTTGATGGGTATACAGGCTCTTTCCAGGGTTTAGCAATTACAAATTGTGGTTCTGTAAACATTGATATGCATAAATCATTGTCATTCGATGTCTTAAGCTCTTTGGGGAAGATACCTAGAAGGACAATAGCTGGGTCATACGGAATTTCCAATTCTACTTCTTCAAGATAGCTCCATACTGGATTTCATGAGGGTTGTACTATATTACATTCCCACCAACAGAAGTAGTGTCTTTGAATTAATACTCATTAAACCCAAATAAGCCTCCTATAACTTAGTGAAGCCTCAAGAATCTGTCTGCAAAAACATTAACTTAAATACAATAAGAGGAACAAAACATAATCATTTAAATACAGCATTTTGCTCCAAACATGGCATAAAACTTTAATTAGTTGACAACTTAAACTAATCAATTTAATTGTCAAGCAAGTGCTTTAAAATTTAAAATCTTGATGAATGACTATATTTTTAAGCTTAAGTATATGGTGAAATATTGATTTTTAATTTCATAAAAAAATCTATATTTTCTTCATCCAAAAAGGTTTTTAAATGGCTTATTGGGCTTATTAATTATAAACAAAGCTGAAAGTAAGTTAGAAGTTATTTGTATGCTGAAAGCACTTAAGCGCTTTTTTTTTTATTTTTGGACAGCACTTTAAACTCACTTTGGAAATGTTGAATTTTGCTGGTACTCAGCTGTACTAAACTATTGAGAAGTCTGAAGGCATATGTTGCTATTGAGATGATATTATTAGCTTTTATTAAAACTGTAGCATGGCATACTGCATCATTTCTACTCAAGAACTGAGGCAGGAGGATCCCAAGTTTGAAGCCTGCCTAGGCGATTTAGACAGATGCTACCTCAAATTTATTAAATGAATAAAGTGCTGAGTATTTGACTCAGTGTGAGCTCCTGCCTGAGTTTAATCCCCAGTACAAAAAAAAAAGCAAAAGAAAACAGAAACAAAAAGAAAACAAAAGCAATTCTCTTAACAGTGATTGAAATTAACATTGGTTTCCCCAACTTCACAGAATTTCTGAAATTTATTAAATGTTTTTAGGAGGTTTGTCCTTTTCTTCAGTCAGAAAATAAAAACGGATTTAAGAGTGGGAAATAATGTGAACTCTTGTTTATAAAATTAGTATTGAGTTATCGAGCCTTGTGGGCTCATATAGTTTTATTTCCTAAAGGTAACGCAGTGAGTAAAGATGGTCTGCTAAATTACATAGCAGCTCTACAAGTGAACACACATGCATTTGTGTATTTATTACTTTTTTGGCAAGAACAAAAATAAAAACAGAGGAATTACCTGAAACTGATATCTTTTAAATGCTTTACAAGTTACAATCACTCCCAATCCAAACTGAGAAAAACTGTTGTTTAGCACAGTTAATTATGATTCATTTGTGTTTGCTTTCATTGTGTAAAAGTAACAATTTTGCTCTTCCCCCAGCTGTTTCTACAGACCTTGGATCTGTGAAGTTTCTTTTCCTACGATATTCTCACATTTTAAGAACATTGCCAGCTAGCTACTTGTAGTAAATGATGCACAATCACAAATCCAAAGTAAGCAGGCTGAATCACCTGCCTTAACAAGTCGCAGCTCTAAAGACGATCTTTCCAACTCCACATTTATCTCTGTCACTGGAATTCAAAAACTGCTGTGTTGGTTAGGAAAGGCCAAGAAGAATTATCTCCTGATTTATATCACCCTTACTGGTAATAACCTGAGAAATTACACCACGGACAGCTTAGATAAGTAAGAGAAGCCTGGATATCACTTTTCCATAAAGAATAACCTATATATTTGCATTCTTTTGAAGCATGTGGCGCTTATCAAGCAATGGTGTCAGAGATGCTCTTGAGCCCAGAATAAACCGGCTCCCAGATAGACAAGATCTAGCTGGAAAGTTGTTAGCTACCTTCTTCCATTGATTCTCCACACTTCTTTGGCATCACTTGCAAACAAACTACAGAAAAGTAATCGCATATGCAGTAAAAAATCTGTTCGATGTTATCCAGGGTAGCATGTTCAGGTTTACCAGTTTTCAGCTATTATTCCAGAATCCCATCTTGGGTATCAACTTTTGATATTAATTTTAATGACACATGATTTGGATAATAAATGACCAAATCAATTTTAGTTTCTTGGAATACGTTAATATTTTCTACAAAGTACGTAGAGAACTCAAAAAGACTTATATCAACAGACAACAAACAGATCTCACACATTAAAATGAGTATTATCTTTTAAAATCAGTAGATAAAAATTATCAAATTATCAAATCAGCGATGGTGGCATAGATATCAGAACTGTCTTTTGCTCAAAACTAAAAACTTTAATTAAATTTATCTTTGTTTTCATTTTATAAGGTATAAGATTAAAATGTCAGATTTTATTGTTTAAATGTTCACATTGTCAGTCTCCCTAAATCTACTTTCTCACCTAATCACTCAACTCATATACTAGTCTTCCAGTAAAAAAACAGACTTTTGTATTCTTTCAAAATTAATATTTCCCACAATAAAGACAATACATACAATCATATATCAACTACCAAGTAATTTTTAGACAAATACATCCACAAGAATTTAAAGTTTATACTATCTATTTTAAAAAAATTTGGGACCACAATTTCCAGATTGTTGTACCCTGTTTTATGGTTATGAACAATTTATTGGTATACAGGGCATAGGGGACAAACTTTCACCTGTAGGACATATTCAAATAGCTCCTACTTATTTAATAATCTTTTAGTACTGAATTAGAATTTCAATTAGTTAGCATAGAAGCATTTTTATTGAAAAGTTGCAAAGAATAGATAAGTACAATAAAATATGTGCTGAGTAGATACGTACCAGTAGGCTGATAGGTAAACCCATAGCAAATGTATCTGCCTTCTGCTTATCTACCCTTTGGTAACTTTGATTTATCTTGTCCTCAAGGACAGCTCTGACTGGGGCTTCAATATGGCAGTAGTCAACTGTTGGTTAACACTAATAGATTGCACCAGCCTGAATGGAATCCAGATAAAAATTCTATTTTTTCTCCATTATAAAGTAATAAGGAGTCTTAAATTAGACCATAACTACATATAAAGGGGGAGATACAGGGACAGCCTCAGTGAAATGAGAGAAAATTTCACTTATATATGGAACTTAGAATTTTAAAGATGAGATTAATCTGCTTTAATGATTGAATTACCTTCAGCATTAAAAATGAATGAAAGAGAATTTTTTACTAGCTAAATTTTCAACTATATTCTATGTTTATTGAGGGAAGAGTTTTATGCTTGGTTCAAAGCTTATAGAGGCTACCTCAATATCTTTTTTGGAAAAGTGAAAAATAAACTATAGTGATAATATTTTTTCACATTCTCTATGGTAGAGAACACCTTATGCAACAGTCAACAGAAATATTTAGTTTTGTAGATGTGAAAGCCAGTGGTGTTCCTATGGGGATAAAATACAAATATCACAGGGCTGCATTCCTATCTGAAAATTCTAGGGAATAATAAATTTCCATGTTCATTTAGATTTTCAGCAAAATTTAGTTTCTCCATTAGTGGGACTGAATTCTCGTCCTTCTAGCTGTGAACAAGATTTTAGACACCACACTCAATACCCATACCTTACCTCAGTTGCCCTTCCTTCATCTTGAAAGTCAGACACTATGGTTGGAGTCACTCTCATACTTCATATTTCTCTTGCTTTTTATTCCATCATCACAGCTCTCTCACCAACTCTTCTACCTCCTATTTTGCTGGATGAGCTTTCTGATTTTAATAAATCCCTCAAAGTCTGCAGGATACTATTCACATTTTAAGGTCAACAGACCAGTATCTTCCTTTTTGTCTGTGTTGTGCCTTGTATCTAGATGTCCCCCGAAAGCCTCATGCAATCATAGGTGGAGCGATTTCACAAATGACTGAATCTAGAGCATGTGATAGATTATTGGTACAATGCTAGGATTAAGTGTGCTAGAATTCAGGACAGGTGATTACTAAATCAGTCAACTGATTGGTTTGAAACTGCTCTAATCACAGTACCCTGCATATAACAAATGGGCCAGGAAGAAGTTTGTCTTGCTTCTTGTTTGTTTTGCTATCCTTGTCCTGCAATGAATTGTTTCTCCTCTGCTATACCTTCCAGCCTTAGAGCCAGCCAATTATGGACAGAAATTTCCACAGACACTCAGCTAAATAAAACTTTCCCCCTCTAACTTTGAGCATTGGATATTTTGTTTTAGCAATGAGAAAAAAGTAACTAAGACAGCTTGTAACTTGAATTTCTCTTTAATTTTGGGAGGCATTACATTTACAGATGTAACACCAAGGAGTTTAGCTCCTGGGGAACAAAACCCTGATTACCACACCCTGTTTACCATTATTTCCAGTTTGACTTTGTAATGATTCTCTGGCCACTGTGGAATTTGGAAGTGTTCCAACAGAGGGCACAGAAATATTGTCATAAAACTTTAATCAGCATTTACCACAGGCTCACTTTAGAATCCTGTACAAAGTGCTCAGCAGGAAAAAAAAAAAAAAAAAAAAAAGACACCAATTCACTTCCTTGGCAGAGATAACAACCAAGGTGGAACACCTCACCTCATAGTGAAGAAGTAGCATTGCTGTTAGACAAGAAGGGAAGGGTATTTTCTACCTGCTTGCCCAAGTTTAATGGTAAATAAGTGAATGAGAGGTTTGATCTGTGGATGTCATTATCTCAGGCACCTGAGGAGTGTGACAACTGAGTAGTACCATCAGATGATCCATTTGGAATAACAAAGTTACTAGAGAAAGGTGAAAGCAGTAAAAATCAGTGAGTTGTAACAAGGTAGTTCTTATATAGGGACACTTTTGCTAAAGTTAAAAGTCTAAAAGACAACTGAAATTATTTTTATGGTGGACCTGTGATTTGAGGTGCATCCAGGAATATATTTGAAAGAAAACTAATAGTAAACTAAAACTTAACCATAATTATTATGTTAAAATATCCTCAATACAGTCTGTGGTGCTATGTCAAAATAAAAATTAAAAAGAACTGGCAAAATTGTAGGTTATCAAGCCTATTTGAAGCACTTCTGTAAGATTAGCAACAGTTCAATAAATAATGTGCTAGTAAATGATGAAAATGTCAGGGGCTACCAGCTATCAATATCAGTGAGAAGAATCCACACACACACACACACACACACACACGCACAAACAAAATGTTCACAAAACCTTCATTGATAAAATATTGGAGAATACCTGCACAGCATGTGCTACCTGATAGATAAGCTGCTTATCTCTACATAATTGAAAAGAGTAACTTAAATTAACTTAAAGTATTTTGGATCTGATGTACCAAATTCTTATAATATTCCTCTGTCTATTAATTATACACATAAATATAAAAGCTACAAAAAGAAATTAAGAAATCATCACAAGGAAGGGAGAGGAGAGTAAGGAGAAGTAAAAAGAGTTAAGATGTGCTGCATACATGTGTCAATCCCACGTGATGAAAGTAATCATGATCTACTGCAAACATATAGTAATAAAAACAATTAAAAAGTTCACAACTTTACTGGAAATCGCTAGAGAGATGTTATAAAACTATTAGTCATGTCTACTCCTCACAGATGAGAAAATAATGTAAATAATTCAGAATTGTTTTGAAAGTAAACAATCTGAACCAAATGATTCAATATGGTAATTACTCGGTAACTTGTTAATGAAAATATGCCATTTTGTTTCCAAAACAAGCATCTACTTGAGAAATTAACCTATAATACACTTGTGCTTTATCTTGTTAGACTAGAAAATGTAATTCTTGAAAGCTTTTCATTAAGAGACACTAAGTTTAAATACATTATAAGCAAAGGTTTACATGTGCACAAAAGTACAATATTATACTAAAAGCACAAGCTACAGAGCCAGAGCCTTATTTGTGCCTTTTAGGCTAGTGCTGAAGTTATTGAATTGTTTCTTTCTAAAGGAAAATAAAAGAAATTTGGCCAATGATAAAATCCATTTTTAAATGAGAATATAGCTAATATTAATATTTTTTAGCATTGTTGAAAAACATAAGTGAGGAATTAAGGTTTTTTTTGAAGTTATTTTTCATTACGAGATTTAGCTTTCTTGGTATCAGTATTCATTATGGCTTGTGTATAGTTGTACCCCCAAAGTCTCATGCAGTCATAGGAGGGGCGAGCATTTTACAGGTGGCTAAATCTAGAGTTTGTGATTGATATGGGATCCAATACTGGGATAAAAGGTATGAGTGCTACAGCTGCCCTAGGGCAGGTAGCCGGCATACAATATAAAGAACTGAAAGAAGCTAAGAAGCTTGTTTTCCCCCCTCTCTGTCTTTTTCTCTCTCTTTCTCTGTCTCTCTCTCCCTCTCTCTCTCTCTCTCCTTCTCTCTCCTTCCCTCTGTCTCATTGTTTTTGGTGTCTTCTATTGCCATTAATTTTTGCCTCTCTGCCATGAAACACCCTGCCTTGGAGCCAGTGGATTATGAACTGAAACCTCTACAGACTGCAAGCTAAAAAAACTTTTCCTTCTTTAATCTTGGGTGTTGCATATTTTGTCTCAGCAATGAGAAATGTAAGACAATACTAATGGAGATCAAATCAAAACGATAACATCTCTGTAATTCTGACAAGATATATTCATTTACGCACATACACAAGCATGCGCACGCACACACACACCCACACACTCACACTCAGGCAGAGAGACTGAGAGATTTTATGGAAACAGAAGGAGTACATTATTGTGTGCATTAAGTTCATAATGTTGATGTTGAATAAATGTATTCAAAAACAGAGAAGCATAACCTAAAACGTGGGAGTGTTTTGTGTAATGAAACATAGAGAACAGTTTATAAAAAAGAAATATCTGATACTGAGTTTAATTTCCCAAACAATGTTTGCTTGAAAGTTACTTTGATTAAGTTCCTTCTTCCTAGAAAATAAAGACTGTAGGGTTATTTCATTACACAAGAATAAAGACTACAATATTTTTTCACCCCTGAGTATGTACTAGTATAATTCAGGAAGAGAAATAAACTATGACACGTGGAGGAAGTTCATGTACGTTTCGAAAGGATTATCTTGCAAAATTTCATGACAAAATGAAACAAAGCCAAAACCTGGATATGTAGATAATTTAAGTCTTGAAGAAGTTAGTCTTTATGTGAAGTTCTAAATCTCTAGCAAGAAAGTAATTCTTACTAGGGAAGAAACATTCCTAAAATGACTGTTTTAGGCTTCAAATGTGGTGGCTTTGGACAAATTTGGAGAGACAGATCTTAGAGAAAACACAATTATTTTCATATTAAGGCTTGGAGAAAAAACTGTGAACATATCAAAGGACTAAAGGATCACTTGGGACTTTCAGAGTCAGTGATCCAAACCATGTGGACTCCTAAGACTAGAGCCTTAGCAATACTCATATTCCTCTCAAAGCTGGAAAGACCAGAATGTAAAAGGCTGTTTTTTGATTTGCTAGTTTTTTGCTATAATTCTTAAACTGGAAGCAATTTTTTCAACCCAAAATTAGAAAGTAATTTGATAAATGGCAAAGACAAGTTCAAGATGAACATTCCTGTAAAAATAAAAGCTGTGTCTCTTCCCCCACCATAGGAGATTTTGGAGAAGTAGATGTCAGGAGATATTTCCAGAGAATTTTCAAGGATTCCATGGTAAAGGAAGACTGAATCTTATATATCAGATGAAATTTAAGAAAACAAAACTGAAATAAAAATAAAAACATGAAACAATACTCTCTGCACACCACCATTTCTATTTTCCTTTGAAACTGGAATAGTATGAGCAAATCTCTCTAAGCATGCTACATACATCCCAAAGATGCAGCTGAAAGTGAAAAGTCTTCTCTATGATTTAAAGTTAACTGTACTGATGCAGGGGAGAGAATGGACGTGAAGGCAACTCAAATGCCACACGTCAGCATTTGCACTCCATGCTTACCTTCAAACCCAGAATAGAGAAAATGGAATAAAGCAGAAGAGAAAGTATTGATTTACTATTTGTCTAACCACTAGAATATAAAAGAAGGAGGATAAAAGGGGGAGGGTAGTAGACACAGAGACAGAGAGAGGAATAAAGGAGACAGAAAGAACTACTTACACTTTAATTGACATTAATTTTCCTACACGTACAGGAACTGGGAGCTAGGACCTAGGTATATTTATGAAAAATAAGACTACAGGTTTTCTAGTAATATTTGGAAACCATGAACTTTGTACCTGCTTTCTTTTGAAGAAATCTCAACAAATGACCAACTTACACGGTGAAATTAATACCATTCTCTAATAACCATATTGATAACTCATTCTTCATGCTTTCATCAACAAGGCAATAGAACAAAAAATTGCCTATAAAAAAGCAGGAGCAAAGGAAGACTGGGGGAAGAGCTGGAGAAGAAAAAACAAGATGAGGAATCAAAAGGGAAAAAGAAGTACTTTCCTGTGAGTGTCTATTAAATACAAGGATAACTTTCAAGATTGTATAAATGTCATATGTGCAGCACTAAATGAAAGGAAAAAAAGAATAAAAATGTGAAGTAGGCTGTACCTAGATGGCAGTTATCAGCCTTTTAGAAGGAAAGAGATTAAACTAGATGATTTCTCAAAGCACAATCCAGAGCTATCATTCTATCTTTCAATGACTATTTGAAGTCAGAAGGTAATTCAGAGCTTTTGAAGTATATTACAAAACCCAATATGACATGCTGTCTCCAGGGCCACAAGCCAACAAAAAAAATTTATGAAAAAAAAGTGTCGAAGATGGTATTTGCTAAAGAAGCCAAAATTACTTTAAAAAGTTGTTGAAAGAGAACATGGTAGGGAGTGACACATTATGAAAGGAAGTATATGTAAGACACTCAAGCAGAAAGAACCTGCAAACAGCACCGCTTACATAGTTTATCTATTTTAGATGCTTGAATTTGGACTGCAAACAGGCAAGCATGTTTCATGTGTAGAACAGAAAACTATAGATTATATATTATATCCAGAGAAATCTGTAGATTCAGAATGTTATTGGGGAAAGGTTTTACTAAGAACATCTGAAGTACTAGACATAGCATACAGGAATAGAAAAAAAAAAAGTTGGGGTGTTCTCAGAGTTCCTGATGTTTGCTGCTGGATCATGTCCTGGTTTCTTACCAGCATGACTGGCTCATTTTTCAAAAGCCCTCTGGCATCTGTTCTATGTACCTTGCTGACTCTTCATTGTAATCAGTGCTAATAATGATCCTAACCACAATAATAGACTGATTCCTCCTTTTACATGAGGGGTACATTTTAGGACTCCCAATGATATCTGAAGCCTCCTACTGACTCCCTTTCTATGCAGCATAGTCTGGCTTCTCTTCAGGATATTTAGACATCAGGCATCACTAAACCATGAGAATAAGGAAACAATGAAAAACAAAAAAACAAAAACTTATAGTTTAAACTAAGACTCTGAAAGAATCCAGACTTAGGGAGTGGGACTCAGTGCATTGACAAATCAAGGCCAGGACATGGAAATCCATTAAATTATCTCCTGCTCCCCTGTTTTGTTCCTCACTCTCTGTATCTCTGACTTAATTTTTAATTTCTGTGTTTTCCTTATTTCTTATCTGACTTTTAATGTGGCTAAATAGATTCTCATTTCTTATCTTAATTTTTGTCTGCTTTATCTCTTTCTACAGAAAAATCCTCTTTTTCTTTGAACAAGGTATTCAGCTACTCTGTTAGATAAAATATTTACAGAAGTGGAATTTAATAGTGTCTGTGTGTCTCAATCTGTAGTTTTAGGTGAGATCATCTGAATGACAGAATTTAAGTTATGTGTACACTCACACTCAGACCAGGGGGCAAAGGTTCATATAGGATAAACTTGGATGCAGGAGACATCTCTGAGGAGTGGGCAGTTCCCCTCTAAAGAATTTCTCAGTTAATTTGTTCTACCATCCAGTTGATACTTTACTTTATCTGCTTCTTCAATTCAGCAACTCGAATTTTTATATTCTTCCTGTCTGTTTAAAACATGATCTAGAAGTGTTCCACTCCTGGATATATTAACACTTTCTATTCTATTTGCCTCTATCTGAACTGCTGAAAACTACAGGAGAAAATTTAAATTCACAAATAACTGAAGCCATCTGAATAAAAATCTCTGATTTCCTATTAGCAAACCTACAAACCCAGTAATGTCTAGACTCACAAACACAAAACCTTTGCTCAATCTTTCAACCTTTGCTACCACAGCAATTTATTTTTCAATAAATAACTTTTCATGTTGACACAATTCTCATGTGAGTCAATGCTTACCCATTCCTCAAACTGCTGTGCTCTGACTTCTATCCTCCTCACACTTAAAATTTATTTTCATCAAAGATACTAATATTGCAGTGTCACTGCTGCTAAATCCAATGGAGTTACTTGTATGTTTAGTGGCAGTGGCAGCTGCTGTAGAGCAAATCTCTATTGGCCTTTTTGGGCCTAAATATAACCAGCAACAATGAAGCACTGTGCTTCTCACTAGTAATGGCACCAGATGTCCCTGCAAAATCAAGGCGTTTCCCTCTAACCATACCACCCATAAGGGCCACTTTCCTCCTCACACCTCCCAAACCAGCAGGAACAGGAGATGCCTTCACTATCCAAGGTGAGTGCCCGAAAAGAAGTGGCAAAATTCCCAGCAGCTATTAGTGGCAAGACTCCTTTGCCCTTCTAGGTCTTAATCAAAGCAAGCACCATCAACAAACTGGAGAAAGCCTTTGAAAAATGAAACACTTTTGACTCTCTGAGCCAGATGGTAGAGTCAGACTGAAAGAGCAGAAGAATATTCATTTCTTCCAATTCTAACCCCAAGAAGATCCAATACTGCAGTTAGGTGAGTTTAGGGCAGCAACCTCAGAGCAGCAGAGGGCCTCTAGTGACTGCCCAGCCAGGGTTCTTCTCAGTGTGGTTTTCCTCATGTGAGTCGGGAATGTGCATTGCACAATAGAACAGAGATGCTGAAGCCTGAGCATTGTAGCCAGAAGGCCAGGAGAGGGGATCCTGGCAGCCAGGAAACGCCTGGGGGACAACAGGAAGGAGGCGCTGCAGGAAAGGGTTTCTTGTCTGTGCATGGAAGACCTGGTCTTACTTCTAAGCAAATTAACTTGTCCTGCCTAGCAAAAGCTTTGAGAAATTGAGCAGGATCTACAACTTCAAATGAGTCAAAATGTACAAAATAAAACTCCAAATTATTCAACATGAAAAAACAAAGGAGAGAGACCAAAAAGAAAAAACAGAGAGATAAAAGAAAAGAAAGAAAAAAGAAAAGAAGAGAAAGGAAAAAAGATGATCAGCAACAGACACTAAACTTGAAAGGAACCAATGTTTGGAAATGATCTAACAAAAACTTAGCAACTATTGTAAGTATGTTGCATAAAGTAAGCAGAGAAACAAGCACTTAAAATTATTAAGATAATTGACAACCTTAGCAAATCATTGGAAGTCATAAACATGAAGAAATAAAATTTAGTTCTAAAAATGCAGTGATGAAAATAAAATATTTACTGCTCAACAACCAAATGAAGATATTAAAAAGAAAGTATTGGATTTTTAAGCAGGATAAATGGAAATTATCTCATCTAAACAGCATAGAGAAAACTTTCTAAAAAAACAAAATTTCAAGCACAGCATAATAAAACCATTATGCAAAACAGCATAGAAGTTGTACAAAAATTTAAAAATAGTACTATCATACAATACAGCAACTTTATATCTAGGTACATATCTGAAGGATAAGAATTCAGTTTGTCAAAGGGCTGTCCATACTCCCATGTTCATTGCAGGTCTAGAGATAATAGCTAAAATATGTAAGAATCTAAGCAAATATCAACAGAGAAATAAAGAAAATATAGCACATAAGCACAGTGGAATATTGTATGGCATGGTAATTGTAGTTAATACTGTGTTGTTTGCTTGAAATTTGGTAAGAGTGTTGATCTTGAGTGTCTTCAACGTACACAAAATGGTAATTAAGAGTGATGAAAAGCAAAAAGCAAACTATGATTATTTTTAAATGTCTAATGTACTATTGGTATCCGTGAGAAGTACAATCAGGGGTCCAAACCTGAGGAATGAACTTGGAATCAAAGAGCACAAAGAAAGCAAGGCTTTAGTGTCAGTTTTGCAAGACCAGATATTTGACAGGGAGGCCACCCAGGCCATTTACAACTAGCATTTCATTTTCTGGTGGGCAGGTGCCAACCCCCACACCCCATTTCTCATTGACTGAGTTCTATAGGGTGAGCAGTCTTCTGGAACATACCTAGGTTTTAATATTCCTTATGACGCATTCTCTCTTCCTTCTCGGCTCACATCTGCATTTCTCAACAAAGGTTTTCTTAGCAGTTAATCTCTCCCCCAATTAGGGACCTTCCAGGTGCCTGAGATTTGTCAGATCCACAAACCACAGAGCAGGTTTCACTGTTAGTAGTTCTCCACTAAGAGTTAACAACTTTGTCTTGAAAAATAGACCATTCACACAATAACAATTTACTCCTGGATCTCAGTGTGGAGTCTGAAGTAAGATACTCCTCATGCTCAGCCTTTGGGAGACACAGAAAGTGGTACTGTGTTTGTAATTCTTTTAATTTTCCTGTACCCAAAAATGATGAGTTCTGGGGGTTTATGGAAACTGTGCCTGAATTGGATGCTGAGTTAATGATATTTACATTACCGCTCAAGCTTTGTGAATTGTGAGGACACAAGAATAGACCAGCAGAGTGCCAGATAAGATGCAAGGTAAACAAGGAAAAGATTAAATAAAAAATGGATGTTGGGTGAGGAACCACACAGGTAAGGAATTCTGTACTCCAACTCATTAAGGACGTGAAGAGAAGTTACCTCTGTTACCCCATTAAATCTCTTCTATGGTTTTTTGTAAAATTCACCATTGGCTTTTCTAACTCAGGTATTTAGATGGTTTGTTTCAACAACTGCTTTATGCACTAGTTCAAATATCACCTAGTCCTTCTTTTTCCAGGTTAAATCAAAATCTTCCTTCACCATTACCTATTACTTTACTGGCTGCGTTTTTTTCTTAATATCTGACATAAGTAATGAAGCCTTGTTTTATTTTTATATGCATTTGCTTTGCTGTTTCATTCCCATTTGCTAGAACAGGGCTAGAAAATTATAGGAATAATTTAATATGTCTTTAATTGAATGTGACCTAATTGTGCTGTTTCTACTAATCATTTCCTTCTAACAACGATTTTATGAGCTATTACCACTAAATATTTATCTTTTGTAATCATAAAAAACCCACAGTTTGCTTTAGGTAAACCCATATCAATTGATTTACCCAGAGACTTTGCTTCCCTCTGAAATGTTCTGCAATATGCTGACTGACAACTTCACGTGTTTTCCACAAGAACAGTGTGTATCTGAGCACTTAGGCTGCTGTTTTCCCTATACTGCAATTCTCTACCTATTGCACAGTTCTTTGACACGTTCAGTGTGAAGGCCATGGGAAGCATTTCTTGTACCAGGGGTTTCAACAGCAAATGGATCCCCCTTCATATCCTAGGCCTTAATATTTCCTATGTAACCCCCACAAATATCCTCCTGGAATGTTTGCTAGAGGCAGTTTTATGTAACTATTTTGTCATGCTGTTGACAAAGGATATAGGGAGGTAGAGACTTACATGCTGAAAATGTGTGGGATCATGTTCTCAGGTGCAGGATCTTCAGAACAGCACAAGAACCAGGAGTAGGAAGAGAAAAAGGAGGAACTGGATGTGGCAGGAACAGAAACTTCAGCCAATCTCCTACATGTCTTGGCCAGGAATGGCCCATCAGAGTTCTGCCTCAACTCAAGGAGATGGATGACATGTCACCATATTAACCTGCACTGGACCTTAGACCCTTGGAAGATGCTGCCGAATATTCAGTGTTCAAGTCCCCTCAATCAAAGACATTTCTGGAGGAAACACACAGTTGTCAGGCATCGCTGCACATATTCTGTCCTGACAGAATGTTTTCTAAGGTCCACCTAATCCTGACCACAGACTTCATACTCCTCTATGAAATTAAAGAGGAAATAAAGTAGAGACAGCATTACCATCTTGAAGGGAAGTAAAAGAAAGAAAGTAGTATAAATGAAGCAATGAATCCAAGAAAGGTAATACTGTGAAAACTAATGTCTGATCTCAGAAAAAATTAAATAATTATTTTTATGTTGCAAGAATTAATTATAACTATGATATACATTAAATGATTGATAAATATATTTTCTAGCAACTGGCACATAATTTTCCCATTATTAATTATCATAATATATGCTCATAATGGGATACTTAAAATTTTCATTTCAGTCATAAGGAAAACAAGAACACAAAATTCCACTATGTTATATTTCTTTGGGTTACAATTCTTTCAAGGTGCCAATTGCCCACTGCTGTTTTTATACAAATTATACATGTTCATATATATATGACACATTACAGTCGCTATACTACATAGCCCAGTGTGATTAGTAAGTGGATCATGAACATTTTAAAGACTTTAAAGATGCTTAGAAAACAATTCTCTACCAGTTCCACATCACACTATTACAATAATACATTTTGATCACTATATGTTGCATGGTTAAGATAATTTATTTGACTAATGAAATACTGCTTTTGATATAGACAGATACCACTTCAAATTCACTTTTATTAAAAAATTCACTTTTTTAATACTTAGGCAGACTTTTCTCAAACCCAGTTGCCACAAAATGTATGGAAACATAATTTACATGACATGTTTATAATTCCTCAATATGTTCCCCAGCATGGAAGGAGGCTTTGAGGCAGAAAATAGCTAAAAGGTGATTAACACATTAAAAAGTTGAACCATTTAAACATGATTATTTGAGTTGTTCATATTTTGGTGAATCCAGTTTTGCATTGTTAAAGTAATTCAGCAATTTCTATCAGTTTTTCTAAGATAAAATATTCACAGCTTTGAGCATTCCAATAACTGAAGACTCTTAAGTGTAGTTACTTTTGCTTTATTTAAATATTCCCTTTAATAAAAAATGAACAATATCACTTAAATATTTAATTCTAGGAGACTTGATAGTACCATGTATTGCTATTAAAAACATATTAATAGGGAGTAATTAGAGAAATTTGTGATGCACTAGATAAGAATTCTCAAAATTCTTTTACAGTAAAATGCATTTAGTGTGGTAATAAACTTTGTCATTATGAATGAAATATACCACCTGGCACAATTAGTGTTATGACTGTTCTTAATTTTTTAGTACATCCCAGAACTATATAGTACAATGTTATAATTTGCATTATTATAGCTCAAAAATACAACTTAATTAAAAATGTTTTTCATGCCAGAGAGTGGAGTCATTAAATACATCCTGTTCCAGTTAAGTGTCATAAAGTTTTAAAGACACGATAGTTTTGGTAATACTGTGTAAGAGATTTATATACAAACGGGTAAAATTTTCAGATACAAGGACATGATTCATAGCTTATTGAAAATTTAAATATTATAGTAAAATGTTAAATAATAAAATTAATCATGGTAGTGTATTAAACTAAATGTGTGATTGTAATAATAATATGCCATAAAATACACAAATTTTTCTTCCCACATACTTTGGAAAGATTGAAGATATCCTAAAATTAATGGTTTATTCAGCAGGCCAAGCCTTACTAATTAGCTTGAGAACAGCTCTTAGTAGGACTATAGTAATTAAATTTAAGGCAATAATGATTCCAATAAAACACATAATAGTTATGGAGTACATAAATGACAGCAAGCAATACGCAATGAAATCAAAAGATAAAATAAAAGCATAATATTTGAATCTGGAAAAAGTTCTTCTTACTTTTTTTTTCAATACTGAAGATTGCACACCGAGGCTTTTTATTAAGCTGTATGCATATTCAGCATCTTTTTTTTTTTTTTTTTTTTTTGAGACAGGATCTCACATATTTGCTCAGTGCCCGTTGTGGAGAGAAATTCAAGATCACCTTGCATCAGCTTGCTGAAGTGTTTTGATTATGGCTGCCCCAGCACTCATGGTCAGTAGAAAAGTAGTCTTGCTGGGCATGATGGCACACACCTGTAATCCCAGAACTTGGGAGACTGAGGCAGGAGGATTGCTGCGAGTTTGAGATCAGCCTGTGCTACATAGTGAGTACAAGGCTAGCATGAGCTACATGTGAGATCTTGTCTCAAAAATAAATAAATAAATAAATAAATAAATAAACAATGGTAAGAAATCATGTAATAAATTTTAAACTTTTTAGAATCAAATGAGAATGGGTATAGCATATATGAATCTTGGGAACTTAATGAAAGCATTTCTAAGAGGGACATTTATAACTATCAGTGCCTACTGTAAGTCTATTTTTAAAAAATAGCACAATCACAAATAAGTAACCTAATGATGCCTCCTAAAGTTCTTGACCTCAAAGCCAAAACTAGTAGAAGGAAAGAAATTATGAAAAGCAGAGCTGAAATTAATAAAAGATGGAAAAGGATCAATGAATGAAAGTGTTAATTTTTTGATGGGATATAAACTGGATAAACTCTTACCAACACTTTCCAAAACAAAGATAAAAAAATTCAAATTAATATTTTTAGAAAGTAAGGTCAAAATTATAACACATTTCAATGAAACTCAGAGGAATTTTAGAAACTATTTTGAAAACGTATTCAAATGCATTGAAGATTATAGAAAAAAATGGATAAATTCCTGGTACATGACTTTCCAAAACTGAACAAAATCCTGAACAAAACAATAACAAACAATAAAAATAATATAGCTACAAAATCTCTACCAATCAAAAAAATTTACCATCTCATAGATGTATTACTAAATTTTACCATAAATTTAATTAAAAGAAAGAAAACTTCCATAATTATTCCATAATGTCAAAATTATCCTTTCTTATACAAACTCAGATGAGAACTCAACAAAAACAGAAAAGTATAAACCAATATTCTTCATGAATATTGTGAAATTCCTCAGTAGGAGAATTCATCAAAATATTAAAAAGATCATAAACCACAATCAAGTCAGTCATCCAAGAGATACAAGGATATATACATAAACATAAATGTAATTCACCACATATTTAGAATCAAGTATAAAACATCACATGAGCATCTCAGTGAGATTTATTTAAATGTGCTTAGCCATCCATACTCTCAGAAGATGTTACGGCCATGGTCTTCAGGGGTCCAACTATTGCTTAAGGTGACAAACAACTTTGGTATCATTGACATGATGCTGGTTTACTGCCATGAAAAATGTAAAGGTGGTGGGATCAGGAAGGTTTCTTGCATATTTCAAAGGAAGGACTAGGAGTGTGTCCCTGAGAGGGTAATGTTTGAAGTGTGGGAACAATGCTGAAGATGAAGTGGAGACAGTAGAAAGTCAGAGATAGCATGAACGTGGAACACCTGCTGAGGAAATTTGAAACCCAAGGATGAGTCAGCCCAAGAGAGAGGCTGTATGAACTGCAACTAGTAAGGCATGCGATCCTCTGGATCTCGTATCTCACCAACCCATTCCCCAGATGCTATGTATAAAGTTTTATGACCTAATGTTTACTGTGCTCGATATGCATCTTGCTTTGTCCCAATGTTTTGTCTGCCCATATTCCTATCTTTTGGAATAAGAATGTTTACTCTGTACCTTGGAGTTTTATAAATAGTTATCTCATTTTACAGAGGTTCATAGTCACAATTTGTCTTGAGTCTCAGGAGAGACTTCTGCTTAGACTTTTGAAAAATTCTGTATCTATTGAGATTTGGGGAAAGGGATTATTGCATTTCTGGTTGTACATGAGATACTTGTATAAGTTAGGCAAGCATTGAGAACTTGTTATTTCTTTATTTGGAGATTATGTATGATTTAACCAGACATGTTTGAGTGTGAAGTTGATGAGAGGTGAATTGTGACTGTTGACTCTAACATATCAACTTCACTGAATCAAGAAATACTCAGCAGATTGGTAAAACTTGCATTTGGTTGTGTCTTCATGGTTCATGGAAGTGTGGCCTTCCATACCATATATGGTCACTCAGCTGTTCTTCTCTTGCACTGTTCTCTTGCCCTGCTTCCTGGCTGCTTTGAACTCAACAGCCTTGCTCTACTATTACGTTCTTAATATAGTCCCTCCTCTGAGACAGCTGACCATGGCCCGAATTTTTCAAAATTGTGAACCAAGTTAAACCTCTCCTCCTTTAAACTGTGGGGGTTCAGTATTGTGTGTCACTAACAGGAAAGTTTATTAATACTAGGCAAGAGAAAATATAACAGGGAAACAACTAGGACATGAAGAAGTCAAGTTGTCTTCATTAGCAGATCATATGCTCCTTTACACAAAAGATCGAAAACACTAGCATAATTTTAGATCTGATAGACAAACTCAGCAAAGTGACAGGATACAAAAGCAATGTACAAAAATTAATAATGTATACGAAAACTGAACACACTGAAAAAGAAATCCAGAAAATACTTCTATTCACAGAAGCTTCAGAAATGTTATGTGCCTAAGAATTAACTTAACCACAGAGGTAAGAGACCTCTGGCGTGAAAAGAAAGATCTCAGAAGAAAGAAAATAAAGAAGACATTAGAAATTTAAAGACATTCCCTGTTCTTGGACCAGTAGAATTAACATTATTAAAATGTCTCTACCACCAAAATCAACGTACAGATTTAACACAATTGTTATTAAATGATCAACAATCTTCTTTACAAAACAAGAGTAAACAGTTTTAAAACTCACATGGAGACAAAAAAAGACCCAGAATAGGCAAAGTAATACTGAGTTGAAACTGGAAAACAAAAGGCATCACAATACTGTATTTCAAGTTACGCTTCAAAGTATCAAAAACAACTTGGTACTGGCACAAAATTAGACATGCAGAGCAATGAGGTGGAACAGTTCACAATGAAACAACTCTATGCACCTTCAGCCTTCTAATTTTCACAAAACTGCCAAAACCATATTTTGGAGAAAGATAGCCTCCCTAACAAATGGTTCTGGGAAAACTGGATATCAATGTGTGGAAGATTGAAACTAGAGCCCTATCGCTCACCTGATAATCAGTTCAAATCAAAATGGAGCAAGGACCTGCACGTAGAAACAAACATTGATACTGCTATAAGAAACCATGGTGGAAATACTTGAATTCTTAGAAACAGTCAGTAACTTTCTGAACAGAACTCTAGTACCACAGGAAGTAAAGTCAAGAATCAACAAATGGGATTACATCAAATGAAAAAGCTGTCCATAGCAAAGGAAAGAAACTGGAGTGAAGAGACAACTTACAGAATGGGAAAGATTTGCCATCTTCTTTTCTTACAGGTATCTAATATACAAAGAGCCCAAAAAAATTAGTCCTCTCAAAGCAAATGACACAGTCAAAAATAGGCCATTAAAATTAGTAGGCACATCTCAAAAAAAGAAGTGCAAATGATAATGAATGCATAAAAAAATATTCAGTATCTTTAGCCACTAGGAAAATGAAAATCAAAACAACTCTGAAATTGTATCTCTTCCAGGAAGAATAGCTGTAAATCTAGATCACAGAAAGGAGCAAATAATGCCAGTGAAGTTGTGGAGAAAAAAAAACCCTCATGCACTGTGGATGGGAATGTAAACTAATGAAATCACTGCAGAAGTCGGTATGGAAATTTCTTTAAAAACTAAAAGTAGAAATTCTATTTGATCCAAATATACATCTGTGTATATTTTTGAAAGAATTAAAGACTTCATACCATAGAAAAACATGTACACATATTCATAGCAGCACAATATGCAATAGCTAACCTATGAAAACAGAGTAGATGCCCATTAACAGTCAAATGGATAAAAAGAGTGTGGTATGTATATATAATGGAATGTTATTTGACCATAAGGAAGAGTGCAATTTTCAGGAATTTGGAAGAATTTGAGCCTATAATGCTAAGACAAATAAGTGAGTCACAGAGAGTTAAATGTCACATTGTCTCTCTTACATGATAAACCTAAACTATAAGAAACTACATGAACAAAATAAAGGAAAGATGATAGGAAACACAAATTCAGACTCTGGAACATTCAGGATACAAAGGGAGGAGGCGGTAAGGGAGAGAGAAGAGAGGAATTGAAAGTTATTAAGGTTCATATTCCAAATATGCAGTAATAAAAAATACTTAGTATGAAACTGTCTAGAAACACATATAATAAATATTTTATACGTTACAATGATTTCTTTTTGGGAATGGAGCGAAGCTAGGTATTACATGGGAAAGAAGATTTTTAAATAGGAATCACACTTGCTTAATCTTTATCTTGTAAACAGATGATTTCAATAATTAGAAAAACAAGATTTATGATACAGCATTAATTATATGTATGTGTGTATATATATATATATTAAAATGGAAGTTGAAACATTGAAACAGTCGATTTGCTCCCCCCAAAAAGTACACAATGATGAAAATCTACTAGCGGCTGGTATAACTTAAAATTTCTAAAGTAAATTAGCAAAATACAGCCATAAATCTCTCCTCATAAAATTTACAAATAATCTAGATATAACAGAAAATACCAGCATTAATTAGATTTGCTGGTAAACACCTGTAATCCCAGTCCAGGGGAGACTGAGGCAGGAGGATCCTTATGAGTTCAAAGTTTGCCTGGACTGTGTAGTGAACTTAATGCCAGACTGGAATACACAGCAAGACAACATCTCAAAACACACAAATACACACTGCCATAAAAATTCTAATGACTTCCATTATCTAATATCCTAGCTTCTTGTGATTTCAGGCTATTGAGCACTTAATTTGATAAATCTAAATGGAGACATGCTTTCAAGAAAATAAAGCACACACTGGATTTTGAAGACATAAAGATTTTCAATAATTACATATTGATTATACTTTTGAAATATTTGCATTTGGAATATTTTGATTTAAGCAAAAAAATTCTTGAATTAATTCAAAATTTTCCAGCATACTTTAAAATATGCTATAAAATATTACTGTACTTTAAAAATACTGTATCTCTTTCTTCTAATATGGCTCTGAATATTAAAATTACACATATGCCTTGTGTATTGAATTTATAATGCATTTCTGTTTGATAGACCTGCTATGGATTATTTACATTTTCATTATGTAATCTGAAGATAAAAAGTAAAGTGACCCATTTTCATTGTATAATGTAGTAGACTGTACTGTAAAGGGCCAACCAAAGAAACCAAATGAACGGCATCACTACTGGTAAAGATGCTTTCTTCCTCCAAGTTCTCTCCGTTTGTCTAATTTTGTTGCCAAGCTCAGGCCACAGCCCAATTTTTGGAAGTCAACAAGTGAAAAATAAATCTGGCCAGAGTTGGAGAGATGTAACGTCTTCCATCCTATAGGAGAAGCTGCAGGATCCTCAAAAGGAAAATGGTCTAAAGAGGAATTTCTGCCCCACTTTCAAGATTAAGCCTTCAAAAATGATTGCGAGATGAAAATCCCTAATGTTCTGCGTGGCAGTGTAGGAGACCCAAGAAGCGCACAAAGGCTGCAGTGAGTCGGGTCACTCGTTCAGGACACGTGCAGCCAAAGTGAACACTAGATGTGTTATTCATTCAAGCCAAGATTCTGCAGAAATTCTTCTGCCGTCTTTTCATTTCTTCTTCACATTTCACTCTTGATTTTATTCACATAGACTTGTTTATTCACAAGCAACAAGAAACGATTTTGGCAAAATTAAGAAAAACTTAGTTTATTAGCTATTGCATACCTCAAATTTCTCACATGGAAACTGACGTTTAGTATAAGGAACAGTGTATGAACCAGAAATCTGGGGACTTTTAGGATACAAATATTACTAGCTCCTCCTATTTTCTCAGGTGTCAATGATAAAAGTTTTCCACATAAATTTTCTCTTTTTGCCATTCCAGTAGATTGAAGTACTGACTAGTAGATTGCACTAGAGATTGTAATACTTCTACTCTTGCATCTAATATTTTTCATTTACCTTTGCAAGTCTTCTCATCTCTATAGGGTTAATGAACTCTTCTATTTCCTGATGTTTGGTTTAGTCATATGACTTGTTTTAGCCAAAAGAACATGGGGAAACATGGCGATAAGTCAGTTTGAAGTGCTCTTTTGCAATCACGGTGTTATGGGACTAACATGATATGTCAAGCCAGTCTGTCCAAGGATCATGATAAATACAATCAAATATTTCAGTGGGTCAACTAATATCCAATGACAAAAAGAACCCATGGCAGTTCTGCCTAAAAAGGCTGACTCTTTTCCTTTCCACAAATATAAATGGAAGGTATTGAAAATCTATTATATAAGGTAAGCCTTATTATATCTAAGAAACAAAAATGCCTCCATTTAGGCAACTCAATATATGTATAATATATAAAGATAGTTTAAGGGGCATGCATAGAACCCTTAAAACTATAAAACCTGGCAAGATATACTATAGGCTTACCTTACTTTCAATATAAAACAATTTCCCCAATGGATAACAATTGATAAATGCATTGCATTGACATTATTGGAAATAAAGTATAAGGATACTAGAGAAATGGTAATAAGTATCTGACAAATGTCTATAGCAGTGTTCTCCAGGCTCACTTTCAAAGTTTCCTGTGCCAAAATAAATTTCACCCCTTACATTTTTCTTACATTTGCTATGGTGTCTATTGTTGGATTAGTTCAAAGTTAGCCATATACATATTCTTTTTCAAAATATTAAAAGTTACTTATGCTGCCTTTGGAAAATACCAACTTTCAGTTATATTTAAGGTGTAGTATGGATCTCCAATATCCTTCAAGAATAAACTTCATAATGAATAGGTAGAAAGCTGATTTAAAAAAGAGAACATTTTAAGGTAGATAGCAGTCATTTAAAATTATAATCAGGAAAAAACAACATATTAAACACTATGTAATTAAAACACTATGTATGTTAAAAGCTTTAAACACAAATAAGCAAATAAGAAACTAGTAAACTAGTACTAAATTATTCTGAGTACCTATTTTAGAGCGTAACTTGATAGAAGGACCCATATAAACCCAGAAAATAATTACTGGAAACTCAGTTCTCAAATATAGCCCCAAAAGATAAATCACTAAAAATTTTTTAATTTTTCTTCTCATTTCCTTTATCTTAGTACTCTACTATATGTATTTTCCAACATTTAATGTTATCCAAAAGACCAATGAGGTGTTCATTTTCTCTTCCTTTGTCTCTAAAAAAATTGTCTGATTTTTATTTTTCTGTTCCTGTGTTTTCGATTCCACTGATGTTTTTCTGTTGTAAATTCTATTCTATCAATCTGTAATAATGTCTGTATCTGTTATTATACTTTTATGTCTAGAATTTTTTTGTCTTGTTTTTCATCTCTGTTATTCTCTGCTTCATGTTCATGTACTCATTAAATAGTAGAATATAATCTGAATGATTATTATGGCTATTTTAAGACATTTTTCTTTTTCTTTATTGGTATGTGTTTGCAGTATATATCACATCATGTCTATCATAGAAGTTCCTTTTTATATACTGGATGTGGAGGTATTTTCCTACTTCTTTGTATGATAATTTTTGGTTGGGTGGCAGAAGTAAATTTTAAATATTTGGCTATTAGGTTTTGTCATCTGACTTTTAGCAACGTTAAACTTTATTGATGGATATAAAAGTTCTTTGATCAGGGCACATTCAGTGGAGAAAGCAGAAAACAAAATCTATAAAAGGTCAGGCAATATATACTTTAAGCTTTGCAGGCTACTTTGTTCATGGCATAGCTCATCATTCCCAGTATTACAACTCAAAATTCTCCAAAGGTAACGTATAATATGGTGTGCCTTGAAACTTTCTGTCGTAATAGGAGATCAGATTCGGTGTTTAATGAACCAACGATTAATCTAGAGGAATTTATTCTACAGAATTAGTACAGCCCTATTATGTCACACTACTTTTGAGCATGCTTACTAAATGATTATGTTTTCAATGGATTTTCTACGCTTCACTGTGAGTTGGAGGAATCCAGGATGTTGTTGGAGGTGTAAGCATTGTTTAGTTCATATATACTTGGAAATGATTCTTTCCTCTGGAATTTTCCTCTGTCTGGCCTCATGGAATTTAACCTTCACATGCAGATTGGTATTCAGCTAAAGATTCCAAAGGGTCCTGTGAAGCGTTCCATAGCTCTCCCTCCCCATTAGCAATCTCTCCTTTAGTCCTGTAGGCACTGCAAAATCTTCATATTCTCATATCTATCTCTGACAATCAAAAAACCTCCTACAGATTTTGTGTACTGTCCCTTTGTGCTGCTGGGTTATAATCTGTAGGGAGAAAGCCAATGTGATCATGGGAATAACCCATTTTTTTTCCTCTCATCTCTTAGTCCTGTGCTGAATGTTGTCCAGTATCTGAAAACAATCTGTCTAACTTTTTGTCTTCCATATGGTTTTTAAAATGAAATATTTATCAAGAAAATCATTACATACCCATATTTTTCCTGAGAAAAAAATACAAGACACTTCTGTAAAAAGTCCAGAATAGATAAATTACTGTTCTTCCCTATAAATAAAAAAGACAAATTGCTTGTAGAAGTTTTTCAGTATTTTAGGATGACAGATTACTACTTTGGAAATAACCTTAGATAGAGTTACTATCACCACAATGTTTTTGAATATTTTCTTTGTATATTAATTAATTTGTATGTGAAATAAAGTCATAATTGTGTAAAAATATAAAAAGTTCAAAATTACACTGTGTATCTGACTAATCTCTCCAGGCAAAAAAGTGTTAAGTGAGAGAATTCGTAAAGAAAACTCAGGTTTTAGCAATGAGTTTAGGAGGTTTTGCTTGTCTATCTATTTTATATCCATATATTGTCATCTTTTTCCAAAAATAGATGATATTAATATTTTTAGTCATTTTCAATTTCCTCTTTTTTTTTCTTTTCTATTTGCTATTGTTGTATTCTGGGAATTCAAATATGAGAGAAATAGCTTTCACTGTCACTTTCCAGACAGAGCTGATGTGTAGTCATAAACCTGTCCTGCTAGTGCAATTAGAGATACAATCTGTCCATTATGCATGCTCTGCTAGCTAAGCAGAGGTATTTAAAGGCCTAGAATATAGTCAGAGAGAGAAGCAAACAATCTTATCTTAGGCAAGTTTCTAAAATGTACTTTTATCTACCTCAAATATCCAAATTTTACATAATAGCAATTTTAAGGTTTTCCAGAGAAACAGGGCCAATACAATATATATGTGGGATACACACACAGACACATGGTATACTATATGTCATAGGCCATTTGCTAACTTATATGTAATAAATGCACATAAATAATGTGCATATTATATGCAATATATGCATATATATTTTACAATAATACATGTAGAAATGGAATACAGAATGTTTATGTGATTATCATTAAAGCTGGTGAGTTCAAAATTTGTAATGTGGGCCTATTGCTTCAAGACTCTGAAGAGACAATAGTGTTAGTCTGATCCAAAGGCTAGAGGGGCAGATACCTAGAGGAACAATGGTGCAGGTGAAGCCTAGACACTTTGCTGTTGAATCCTTCTCCTCATGCAAACTAATCTGTTTACACTGCTTTGATGGAGTCAGCCCATCACAGAGGATAATCTGCACCCCTCCAATTTAGTTCATTGAAATGTTAATCTCCAAAAATAGCTTCCAGACTGATCTGTAAAATTAACCATAACCATATCCTTTATATTAACATTTCGGAAATTGTTAAGATACCCACAGCAAGAGAAAAATTTCAATGGACCTTTCTGCTTAGAATAATGAGATGCCTGTCTCACGGGTTACAGTGGAGAAACAGTGTTATGCAGACAGAAAGGCATTAAAATGTGAAATCTTAGCAAATGGATAAACCGTAATGGAAAACAAAGTGGTTTTTTTTGCTTTGTTTTGTTTTTTATTATTAAATCTTCATGGTGTTCCCTGTTGTCTCGAGGCTCTTCCATAAGTGAATTTATGAAAGTTCATGTGCTCTAATAACTTCAGGTAATTCACAGAATAATATGCAAAAGGTTTACAGTCCACATGATAGTGTACTAACAGTTTTAATCACAGTAAGAGAAACAAAATTTCAAACTGAGTCTTTAGTGTAAATTTTATCACAAAGAAAGTGATTTACATACTGAATTAACTAAATAATTAATCTTCATTAAAGGAATTCCTACTCCACTGCAAAATCATAGAATTCATAATTATTTGTTTGTTGTTTTTTCTGAAGCTGTATTAGTTATTTGTAACAAAAGAGCCAAAAAATTAGTGCTTCCTTTTAAAGTTGGTTTAATTGATTTTTGTGATTGAACTGTAGACCTCCTTATGTATTTTAGATATTATCACATCTCAGACCTATAGTTCACCTTATTATTTTCTCATTCTGAACACTGTCTTTTCACTCTGTTGATTAATTCCTGCACTGTTCATTGAGGTTTACTGTAATTTCATTCATCAATTTTTGCTTTTATTCTTGCAATTTTGGTGTTATATTCAAAAAATCATTGCCTAAAACAATACCCAAAAGCTTGTTTCTATGTTTTCTTCCAGTAGTTTTAGAGTTTTTGATCTTACATTTAAGACTTTAATCCATTTGTGTTGACTTTTGTGTATTGTATGAGATAAGGATCTAATTCTTTTCCTCTGTATGTAGATATACAGTCTTCCCAATAGAATTTGTTGAATAGGCTATGCTTTCCCTATGGGGTATTCTTAGCACACTTGTCAAGTTCAGTAGATCATAAGTAGACTCATTTAGATACCACCTAGTCTGCTCTATTGCTTCATATGTCTGTTTTTATAAGACAGTACCATACCATTTTGATACTAAAGCTTTGTCATATATTTTGAAAATAAGAGAAATGGTGCCATGGGCAAACGACCTGAAAAGACTTTACTCAAAAAAGAATATACAAGTGGTCAACAAGTATATGCTAAAGTACTCAGCAACAGTGATTATCTGACAAATGTCTATCAAAACCACAATGAGGCATCATATCACTTTTGTCAGAATAGTTAATTACTATCAAAAAAGTAAGAGGTAACAAGTGTTGACAAGGACATGGAGAAAAGGGAATCCTAATATACTGTTAAAGGGAATGGTAAGTGTTTCACCTAGTGCAGAATACAGTTTGGAATGCAGATAGACAGTTCCACGGTCTAGAAATGCCACTTCTGAATATAAATACAAAATAAATGTTGGAGAGATATCTGTAATCTTATTTAAAATTCAAAGTAATGTACAACCAAGAAGATATAAAAACAAATTATAGGCCTTCTGATGGACAAATATATAAATAAATTGTGATATATCTGAGTCAGTTTGTGCATGTGTGTGTGCATGTGCATGTGTGCGTGTGTGTGTGTGTGTGTGTGTGTGTGTGTATGAAGGTTAAAAGAGAAGGAAATCCTGTGCCTGTGACAATGTGGTTAAGTCTGTAGGGCATTCTGATAAGTAAAACAAGCAAGATAGAAAGGCAAATAATGCATCATTTCACTTATGTGTGGAATCTGAAATAGACACACTAACAGAAGTAGATAAAAAGGGTGATGGTAGTGATTAAGGAATAAAAAATTAAGTATACTTAACAATGCTGTAAACTTGAAATTTGCTAAATATCAGAATTTGAGTATGTTCATATACGTGTTAAGATAACTACCTGAGGCAATGTAAAGGTTAATTACCTGTGCATTTCCCTGTGCTGTATTCCTTAACAATATAGAATTTTTATTTGCCAGCTATACAGTAAAAACAATGAAGAATTATTGTCCTTTTGAAGAAGTCTCAGTGATTTTTTTCTATTTTCCTCTTTCTCTGGATCTTAGAATGTATGAAATAACTATGCTGCTTGGTTTGTAATCCCTCACTCTCAAATTAGCTATGTGCTTTCTTCGGTCAATAATTAGGAATATTTTGTGTGAGGTATGCAGTCATACTTGGTGAAAGTAAGAGAAAAAAGAATCAGAATCTCGCATGAATAAGCACTTACCAACCACTTTCCTGATACTAAAAGGGAAATAAGCCATTCCCTTTTTCACAAACTTTTAAAACATCTCTAGAAAAAGACTTTATATTTCATTAACTATGAAGAAATACTAAAAAGACTCCTAAATCTTCTATATTTTTATTTCAAAATTCTCTAGGAATAACTTGTGAAACTATTCTTAAAAGCCCTGATCACATTTTATTTTATACAAATACCTGTATAAACATTAAAGAAAGTAGATGATACTGGAATATCGACTGATCAGTTTTCATCCATCACCCATTCAAATGCGTGCTTTCTGGCTCTGCATATGAATATGGAAATATTCAGGTAAGTGTTACTGAGAATTAAGTGCAACCATGTGATCATTCATGTGCATTTTGATGAATTTTTCATTGTTCAACCAAATAAATGCCACATTGAACATTCAGTATGTTTGAATGTGCAAACTTGCACTAAAATATTCTTTTATAAAACTGTAACGTGTTACATTAACTGACTCTGGAGGTTTTAAATATTGTATTAGTGTATGATTCTACACATTTCTCCTTTGGGGTTTTATGCTATGATCCATGTGATGTGCTTCTTCAATGTTGCCCACTTCAGTGAGTTTGGAATGTATTACCCCATTGTAAAGAGACATGGAACAGAGTTGCTTGCCACATACATAGCTGTCTCTTGTCTTGATTTTTTTCCACCTGGACAGTAAATCTCAGTGGCACAAAAGATGATTTGAAAGTTAAAAATGGCAGAAAAAAGCCTCCAAAGCTAGCATCGAGATGATTTAAAAAAAAAAAAAAAAACGAACAAAATCCATTGTAGGTACACTGTAGGTAGTATCTATTTTTCCTTTAGTTCAATTTATTTTCCTTTAGGCCTCTAAGAATTATTTAAAGATCCATATTAAAGCCTGAAGACA
>RJWM01003692.1:0-110484 GCA_004363535.1 Dasyprocta punctata | reverse complement strand
CTCTGTGTGTGTGTGTGTGTGTGAGAGAGAGAGAGAGAGAGAGAGAGAGAGAGAGAGAGATTAGTCCCTCCCTTCTCCCTCTTCCCGCCTGTTCCCGCCCTGTCTCCAGGGCACTTCTGAAACCTGCCCTGGCTGTGCGCGCATTCACAAAGAGGTGTGTGTGTGGAGAGCTGTCTGACCGCATGTCATCGCTGCCACTTTCCCTAATCCTTTGTCCCACTCTGGGGTAATTTCCTTTGCATTTTCTTCTGGTCAACACATGCTGAACAGCTCCCACGAGGGCATGTGCGCGCAGTCTCGCTCCACTCCATCTCTGTCTCCAGACCTGCCCTGTCTCCCGCCGTGTCCTGCCCCCTCCCCCGTCTCTCCTGTCCCTTCCCAGCCCCCTCTGGGGCTCTCTCCACATTTGTGTATGATCTGCAGATGAGCACCAGTGACCTGTCCATCTGTCCTTCTGTCTATCCCTCTGCTAGTCTGCTGAAGAGTATTTCTGGGTCCCTTTCCTGGGGCTCCACAGCTGTCCTTCCTCTGTGAGATCCTCGGGGCCGGCCCTGTGCCATTTCCATTGCCCGTGATGTGGGTTCCTGGGGCTCCGACCCCCCGCTGGTCTTGTGCCCTTCAAGGCCTGTCTCCCCAACCCTGCCTCCCACAGGCAACCCTACCAGGTGGCCATTCCACAGCGTGGACATAGCTGAGGACCAACCCCACCCCCAAGGCGATGCCCTTCTTGCCCCAAGAACCCTTCCAGCCTCTTGGGCCCGCTTTGCCTGAGAAGCTCTAGGTGCGGTCTCTTTGTGGCGAATTATCTTTTCACTTCTTTTGTTTCAGACTTTTGTCAGGGCTCGTCCTCAGCTGAGTGTCTTTCTCTGTGTGTGTGTGCACCCCTGTTCCTGTCACCCTGTCCTACGTCTGCCTCTCCTTCCCTCTTTGGTCCTCTTTCCCTCACATTTAAAATTGAAGAGTAATGAAGGTACCAAAAACTGCAGAACCTGAAATGGAAACCTCTGTGAATTTCCCACGACTCCCCCGTTGCGGTTCACACTCGTTTTTTAAGTCCCAAATTCACTCAGGGTGTTTTCCTGACTGTGTCTCTGGGTGACATTCTGTCTGTCTGTCTTGGAACTTTCTTGGCTGATGCTTCCCTCTGGGACTCCCTGGCTTTTCCCTTCATTCAATCAACAATCACCGAATCCCTCCTAGGGCTCTCTGCTCCCCTCCCTCTGCAAGGCTTATTGATTTGCAGGGCTTATTGATTTCCGCCTCTATCCCGCGTCACTGCGGAGAGGAGAGAGCGTGTGCCCGTGAGTGTGCGTGAGTGCGCGTCTCCATTGCCCACCGCACCCCCTCGCTCTGTGCCTGCCTCTGCCTCCCCTTCTTTCTCTCCCATTCCTGGGGGCTCCACCTGGAAGCTTGCAGGTGAGCCTGGCCCGTGTCCCTCTCTGAGCTGCCTCCCCCTCCCTGTTGGTCTGCACTCTAAGGGCTCTGGCCGCTCCGGCCCCTCCTGAGCCTGCCCCTCTGCTCCCGAGCAGACTCCCCTCCAGGCACCAACGCCGGCGGCGAGCTTTCTGGTGAGGGCTGCACCCATCCCAGTCCGTCTCCCCCGCTGCAGCTCCCCGGACGTCTGAAGGCTCATTTTCCTGCCCCGTCCGCTTCCTGAGCCTGCACACCAGCCCCACTCTGGACCTCATCTTCCCTTTGTAGGGAAAGCCTTGGTCTCCATCCCCTGAGCCCTCGACCTCCCTGCACCCCAATATTCCATGGGAATCCATCCCTCCTCCCAAACTCTCTGCACCCTGCCTCACGGGCCCACTGCCCCACAGCGCTGCTCAGATCCTGTGTCCGCCTCGGAGCCCCTTTTCCTCCTTGCCCATGTTCCATTCTCAGGGTCCCCCAAATAGGCCTTGTCTCCTCTCGTGGGCCATGCTTCAGTCCCCTGCTGGCATCACCGTCACCTGCTGCAGTGCACACCAGAGCGACCCCGCCAGGGAGAGTTGGTTGTGCTCCAGCAGACACCCATTCCCCACCAGAGGGCGCCGCGACAGGTGCGGGGCTCCCACCCCGGGCTGGGCCAGAGCCCGAGTCAGGGCTGCCGGGCGCCGGCTTGTGGTCTCACACATGTGCATGTCAGGGGGCCGGAGGGCTGTCTGTCTGTCTGTCTGGGTGTGTGTGTGTGTGCGTGTGACTCGGCATCCTGGGGTCTGGTTGTGTGTGTGTCTCGTGGCCTGGGTGTCCTGACCTGGGCTCTGCCTCTCATCCCTGCCCCGGGAAGGAGATCGGCTGGTGTCTGTCCGGCCCGTGGCAGCCGACTGTCCGCCTCTGCCGCTGCGTCCGCCACGCAGTCCCGGATGTGTGCAGCTCCCTGCGGGTTTCAGCCTGTGGTCCCTGAGGACAGGGGTCTGTCTGGTGACTCCGGCTCTGGTCACTCCGCCCTCCTGGGGGCTCTAGAGGTGTCATGGGCTCCCTGGCTGGCCAGCTGGCTGCACTTCGTCGTCCCCTCGTTTCTCCCCAGGTCACCCCTGCTCCTCCCTCCCCTGCTGTCCGCAGCCCCTCCCAGGGGCCGTGTCGGGGTCTGCACATCACCATTTGTGCCTGGCGGCCTCGCAGACGGTGCGCGTCCTGCCTCGGCCAGGTGCCGGAAGAGCCGGCTCCCCACGTGTGGCCAGTGGTGTCCATCACCAGGGGCCCCTGGTGGGCTGGGGTCTCGCCTCGCCACCCCCACTCTCCCTGGCCCCTCCCTCGCTCCCTCTGAGTCCTTCTTGAACTGTCTTCTCCTTCCTCCCCGCACAGGCCTGCGTCTGTGAGTGTGTGCGCTGCTTCCTGCGCTTGTGGCGCTCCTGCTCTGGCCCCTCCTGTGGCCTTTCTGCCTCCAAGTGGGTGTGCTGGAGCATCTTTTAGGGTTTACTCGAGCCTTCCACTGACAAAACGTTGCAGGGACCTGATGTGCTCTTCTTCTTCTTCTTCTTCTTCTTCTTCTTCTTCTTCTTCTTCTTCTTCTTCTCCTTCTTCTTCTTCTTCTTCTTCTTCTTCTTCTTCTTCTTCTTCTTCTTCTTCTTCTTCTTCTTCTTCTTCTTCTTCTTCTTCTTCTTCTTCTTTTTCTTCTTCTTCTCCTCCTTCTCCTTCTCCTTCTCCTTCTCCTCCTTCTCCTCCTCCTTCTTCTCCTTCTTCTCCTTCTCCTCCTCCTCCTCCTTCTCCTTCTTCTTCTTTTCTTCTCCTTCTCCTTCTCCTTCTTCTTCTTCTCCTTCCTCAGCCTGTCCTCCCTAAGATCCTATTTCCCTCCAAGGCTACCCGAGGGACACCCCATCACAGAACCAAGTCCCAGGCACCTACAGTGATCCAGGAGGGAGATCTTTTGGCCCTAGCCTTCTTCTGCCACCTCTCCTGGCCTCCAGTCCCCTCTTGTCACTTTCTCTGCTCCAGTCACCCTGCCCTTGTGTTTTCTTAAATGTGACACACTGCTGCCACCTCAGGGCCTTTGCACATGCTGCTCCTCTGCCTGGATGGCCTTTTCCCCAGAGATCCCCAGGCAATCGTTCACCTTCATTAGGTTTCTGTTCTAATGGGTACTTTATCTAAAACAACATCTCTCTTCACCCCTACTTGGCTCTGTTTGCCTATGAAGCACTTCACACTCCTTGCTATCAATTTACACCTGGGTCTTTGGTCTCTCACACCAGTCGCTCCATCACTATGCGGTCAGCCCCACCAGCACAGGACTGTGGGTATCTTGGCAAGCGTGTCTGCCTCAGCTCCTGGAGCGGCACCTGGCTCACAGAAGGTGCTCACCCCTGTCCCCTGAATGGACAACCTAGGCTCTAAAGCCTGACTGGCTGGGAGGCAGCCTGAGCGTTGTCCTCACCTTGCCCTGCTACCAGTTCCTGCTGCTCATGGATGCCCAGCCCCGTGTGACACCTGCTTGGGTGGCTTGGATGCTGCTTCCTCCATGGTCTCCACTCCCTTGTCTTTTCCTCGGGGCCTTCTTTGTGGCGACTCCCTGTTCACAGTTCCCTGTGATGTCCCCAACCCCAAGCCACCCACCTCCACAGCTCAGCCCAGAAGTCCCTTTCCTCACGTGGCTGCTTGTTCAATTCCCACGCGTCTTTTCATGTATTTGCAAATCATAAACATTTTAAATTGGGGTGAAAGTCCCATAGCCTTCAAATTAGTCTCTTAAACCCAACGATTCAGTGTTATGCAGTCCATTCACAAGATTGTGCACCCACCGTCTCCATCTAGTTCCCAAGTAGTTTCATTAGCCTGAAAGGAAATTCTTCACGCCGCCGCTCTCCGTTTCCCCTTTTCTTCCTGTCCCTGGAAACCACCTGGCTGCTCTGTCCCTAGGGGTCTGTTCATTCTGGGTATTCCATGGAGCGGGAGCCACATAACACACGACCTATCGTGTCCAGCTTCTTTCACTTGGCGAGGTGCTCTCGGGGTTCGCGCACACGGCAGCGTGGATCCCGGCTTCGTCCCCGTCCATTGCCGAGGATCCTCCTTGTGCGCATAGACTTCACCTTGGCCTCTGGTCCTGGGGTGCCCTGGCTCAGTCCTGGGCTGCCTCTGGGCCACATCACACCATCCTTCCTGAGCTGTGGTTCCCTGCTGCCCCCCGCCTCTTTCCCACATCGCCTCCTGCTGCCCCTGGCTGGCCATCTGTCCCTGGTCCCGTGTCACCCTCTCCAGACACCAGCTCTTCAAACACTTGTCTGTTCTTCACTGCTCTCCTTCCCCTGTGCCCCCAGCCCTGGTGCAGTCCAGGCCTTAGCCCTGGCGTCACACTTTTCACACCTCACCCCTCATCACCTCTCAAGCCTCGTCCTTCTTTGTCATCCCGCACTGGCCACTGCCGTCCTGATGGCCTTCTACTTTCAGCCCCTGCCTCACCTTCCAGCCCCTTGGATTCTGTGCCGGCTGCTTTTCCCACCTGCAGCCGGCGTCTTTCCTGAGCCGCCCTCAGCACTGGTGGTCACCCGGCTCCAAGTCCTCTTCCCATGGAGGGATGAGTCTCCTCGACTTCCCCGCCCTCCTCACCTCCAGGCAGAGTTTGTGTCTCCCACAGGCCGCGCCTGCCCAGTGTGTGCCCAGGCACTGCTCAGCCTGGCGACACACCCAGGGAGGGCGGCCCCGGGAGGGGAGCGAGGGCCCACGCTGACCTCACCCCTCCACTTCTTCCTCCTCTGCCGAGCGTCGCCTGTCTGTGTGAGTGTTTTCCTGTCCGTCTGACTCAAATCTCCCTTCCTGGAGTGCGCGTTAAAGGTTTGCGCTCCTTGTGAACATCACATGTTTTGCTCTGTGTGTGTGTGTGTGTGTGTGTGTGTGTGTGTGTGTGTGTGTGTGTAGGTCACAGGAGCCCCTGCCTGTCCTCTCCCCATGGGGTTCTAGTTTTTATGCTCATCCTGGGACTCAGACATTTGTCCCTCCATTCAATCAGCACCCCGACTTTCCTGTGCGTGTGTGCGCATACGTGCTTGCGTGTGCGCATGAGTGCGCCTTCCACTCCTTTCACCCCTTCTCTCTGCCTCTGACGCATCCTCAAGTCTGCCCTGGATGACAGAAGGACAGAGGGCAGTGTGTGCTGCTGTGCTGTGGCTCCTCGTCCCCTCCCCTCTTCTGGTCCCTTGGTCTCTGTTCCTGTCTACGTGACTCCTGCCCGGCCTTTGTGTCTCTCGGTCTCCCTGTGTCTCTGACTTCCCTTCCCTCCTGTTCCTCTTTCTCTCTCTGCCCGTTGTGCTTCTCCCTTCTCCTACCTTCTTTCCCTTTTTTCTCTTGGCCTCTCTCTCTTCCTCTGCGCCTTTCTTAGTTTTTCCAGCTGTGCCTTCTCTGACTGTCTCGTGCCACGTACTTCCCTCCCCCTTTGCCTTCTCCACCTTCCTCCAGGCTCTGTGTGTGTGTGTGCACACGCATGTGTGTGTGTGCTTGTATGTGTTTTTTGTATGCCTGTGTCTCTGAGTCTGCATCTGAGTGTGTCTTTCTATTTCCTTGTCTCCCCTAACCCACTGGGGGTCCTGGGTGTCTCTGTCTGTCTTGGGGTCTTATCTTCTCACTTGCCTCCCTCCCCAGCTGTGGATCCTTAAGTCACTGCCATATCCTGTGACATGAAACTACACTCATCCTCTCCTGAGACCTGGTCCCCCAGACACTGGTGTTGGAGATTCCTGTGGCCCTCCCGCTCCCAGGACAGGGCCTGTGGATCTGTCCCTCATCCCAAGAAATCATCAAGACAGGGCCTGACGTTCCCTTCGCGGCAGCCACCTCCCCCATCATGTCACCCCTGCCTGCCTTTCCCTGCAAGGACCCTGCTGGCTCCTCCTGAGGGCTCCGTTCCTCTGCTCCCATTGCCTAAAGCCCGTTAGCTCGCAGTGTGCAAAGACCAGCGTCAGCCCCTAGGACCCTGCCTGCCCTCTGTCTCTTCTGTTTCTCTGTTTCTGTCTCTGTTTCTCTCTCTCCCTCTCTCTGTGCTTCTGCTCCTCCCAGCTTTGTCCTCTGCCTCTGCCCTCCTCCCCAGTCCCCGGGGACCCTGCCCTGTGCTCTCAGCCTCTGGGCTTCTCCTCCCAGAGGGCCCTCCTCTGCCCTGGCCTCTGGTTCAGCCCAGACCTGACATCCCAGATGGAGGTCAGCTCCTGGGGAGCCTAACCCAAGAGTCTGCACACAGCAGGTGGTCGGCGAGTACACCCCTGGTCTCCTGAGTGGACTGCGAGGGCTCCCCTCTCTGCTCACCCCAGCCCCACACCCTGTCTCCCTCCACTGCATTCCTGCCATGCGCTGGAGTGTGTGCGTGTGCCTGCATGTGTGCCTGTGTGCGTGCGTGCGTGCGTGTGTGTGTGTGATGGCCTACCCTTGCTTGTTCTCTGTGGCTTCATCTCTATTCTCCCGCTGCACCATTTTTCTTTCTTTTTCTTTTTTCTTTCCAGGCACGTGGGTTTTCCTGCTTCTGAAAGTAATGCATCCATCTTCATGATGGAATGTTTTGAAAATACAGAGACACACAGGGAGAAGCGATAAAAGCCCCTAAGGGTTGCTTTTCTCAAATGGAGGCGCCCCAGCTGGGTGCTGGGAGTAGACTCGTGGTGGGCGTGCAAGCCTGGGCCCTGGCAGGCGGTGTGCCTTGTGCGTGTGCCTCGCATGCCTTGCCTGCCCCTCCTCTCCAATCCTGGCTCGCTCTCCCCTCTGTTCCTTCCAGGGACTTCAGTCACCAGCCTCTGTCCCTGTCTGGTCTATCTCGGAGCCTCCTGGGGTGTCTCCCAGCCTGTCACTTCTGCCCCTGGGTGTGTGTCTCTGTCCCACCCTTACCTCCATTAATTAATTAATTAATTCAATCAGTCAGGTCTCATTGCTTTGTTTTGGTACTGGGAATCAAACTCAGGACCTCGTTCCTGCCAGGCAGGTGCTGTGCTGCTGAGTTATATTACCAGCCCTCTCACCGCATTTCATGGCCCCTGGGACTCTCTGTGAGCTTCCAGAGCTGTGTGTTGGAGAGGGTGTGTCCACATGTCAGGCTCCGAAGCACCGTGTGGGTGTCTGACCTTTTGCCACCGCCCCGTCTCTGCAGCCGTTTGGAACTGCCATCCGGCCTTTGCCTGGTCCTCAGTGCGTGTGCGTGCGTGTCCCTTCACACGCTTCTTGCCTCATGTGTGTCCTGACCTCTCTGTGTCACCTCACTGCTTGCTCTCCCTCCAGCTCCATGGATCACCCTCATTCATAAGTTTTTTGCTCATTCAAAAAATAGCGAGTCCTTTTTTTTCTAAATTGTTGGCTCTGAGCATAGAAATCGTTATTGCCTTGGTAATAAGAAAGACTCAGTAAAGTTACAACTACTGCAACCACACAGTTCTGTGTCCTTTCTGAGTCATGTCTAGGCTGGGGGTGGGGGTGGGAATGTAGTGTGTGTGTGTGTGTGTGTGTGTGTGTGTATCTGTCTATCCATCATCTACCTCTAGCTGTTCAGTCAGCCTTGCCTCTTTCCTCTTCCCTACCCTTTCCCGCCCTTAGAGATTTCTGGAATTTCACTCTGGCTGCTCAAGCTGTGAGCCTGAAGAATGGGAGTGTGCATGTGTGTGTGTGTGTGCGCACGTGCACGTGATTGCTGCCTCTCCCTGCCCTGCCTTTCTGCAGACTCGCTGAGCTTTGTTCCCTGTGGAGAGTTTCTTTCTTTTAGAAATGGCATTTATTGTTTTCCTTCATTTTCAGATGGAATATGTGTTCACTATAGGAAAGACAAGAAATACCCAAAACGATGTGCAGAAGAATACCCCCTCCCAGAGAGAAAGGAGCTTCGGTGACACTGGGGTCTTTTCTCTGTCTTCTTGTAACTTTCCTTTCTCTGTGTGTGTCTTCCTTTGCAGGGCCCATTTCCTTCTCTCTTCACTTACTCATTCCTTCAGAAGCATTTGGGGCCCCACTTGGGGCGCCCCTGTGTCCTATCAGCCCGTCTGGCTGTCTTTATCTTTGAGGTCTATCGGTCTCAGCCTCTCCTCCCTCCTCCTGTTAGAGGGGCTGAGCAGAGAGAAGGCCCCATACTGCCCTCCCCAGCGCAGCCCCTCTGGTGTCTTCCCTTCCTGCTGGGGTCCCTGAGGTTGGAGAAGAGTGCGGTGCCAGGAGATGGAGGCCTAGTGCACAGCTGGCAGCAGGAGCAGAGGTCTCAGGGCTTCTGGAAGGTTCCCTATGGGCTCTGAATTCGTGGGCGGGGAACCAGGGGTCCCACTTGGGGGACAGGAACGTAGCCACTGAGGTCTGTGGGAAGCCAGAAGGGCTCCCTGCGGCCCCTCATCTCTGTCCATGTAGCACCCGTGCCCCTCCAGCTCCCATCTGCTTTACCCTGATGCTGCCTTGCACTTGCATGCAGTAGAGAAGCTGGGCTCGCTCGGTGTCACACACCTGGGCTCGAATCTCCCACTGGTCCTCAGGCAAGTGACACTCCTCAGAGCCCCAGTCCGTGTCTGCACAATGCGGACAAGAAGCGCTTGGAGAATGAATGCGACAGCTCACACACGAAGTGCCTAGCGTGGGGCAGCACGCAGCAAGTGCTAGACCACACAGAGCTGCACCCTGGCTGGTGGCTGTCACCTCGGCTCCCCCTTCCCTTTGGCTGGATTGCGGTTGGCTTCGCTCTGCAGTCCTGTCTGTCCATCCATCCATCCCTTCTTCCCTCCCTTCCTCTCTCCTTCCCTTCCTCTCTCCTCTTCTTCTTCCTTTTTGCCACAGAGAACTTCCTTCCAGGTTCCGGCCCCTGTGCTGAGAGTGTGTGCGTGTGTGTATACAGTCGTGCAAGTTCTCAGGAGCCCAGGGTGGCTCTGTTCCCAACACCACGGTCCCCACACGCCTCTCAGGGTAGCCGAGTGAGGCGTCTCCACGCCTTTGCAGACATCTGCTGTGGCCACTGCTGGGCTACTGGCATCCTTTACATGGTGTCAGCACTCAGGGGGCCCCAGCCTCACCCTCGGCTTCTGCCATTCAGGCTGGAGCTGCCCTGCTTCTTACCAGTTCTGTTCCCAGAACCTCTCCCCAGAGTCCTTTTCTCCATGTCCCCTTGCTCTGGCCGGACACGGTTAGTGCAGGCCTGGGGGTGGTTTGGGGGTTCCCAGTACTCAGAGGGGATACGGACAGTGGTGGGGTGGAGGTGAGAGGCTGGAGTGGGGACAGGGAACAGAGCAGGCTGCGGGTAAGGGTCTCACCCTAAACCCGACCATGAGGCAGCTCCGCCCCTCTCTTCCTCAGGGCCCCTGCCCAGCTCTGGGTGTGCAGGCAGGGGTGTCAGACAGGTGGTTTGAGTGTAGACCCAGAGCCAGCAGGCCTGAGTCTGCCTCCAGTGTCACCCCCACCTCAGTTTCTCCCTCTCTAGAATGCAGTGGACAGCAGCCTCTTCCATAGGCTGTGGCAAGGACCCAGATGCAGCCTGGCGCAGGGCCGGCGCTCCTATCGTGTACCCGAAAGTGCCGCCCTGCTCTTACCGCCTTCCTCTTCTCACAGCCCAGGGCTCCTGTGGTTATGACAGCGTCCCCATGGTCTGTAGGAGGTGCCTTCCATTGGCGCAGGAATGAGCCATTCAGATTGGAGAACAGACCTGACCGAGGCAGGCCGAGGGCTGACAGATGGACACACATGAACTCACGTGGAGCATGTACACACCAGACACACAGCAGGATTGACCCCAAGTTGGAGGAAAACTGAATTCTACCCCAGGGACCAGTAGTGAGAAAGAGAAGATGAAGGTCTTGGGGGGATGGGATAGGGGCGCTCGCCAGGTAGAGCTGACAAGACAAAAAGATGGGGTGTTGGCATGGAGCCCACTCTGCAGCGGGGAAGGGTCTGTGCTGGTGAGCTGGCCAATTGCAGGGCCTGGTGAATGGGCCCAAGAGGTGCTAGTTTGGGGGGCACCAGAGCAAAAGATGGAGAAAAACAAAGAGTAGACCCAGAAAGGCAGAGATGGAGACAGAGATGCTCAGAGAGACAGAGGAGACACAGAAGGAGACAGAGTCAGGGCATAGCGTGGGTGACACAGGGAGATGCTGGGCTGGGGAGCCTCAGAGGTGAGGGTACACACAGTGGGCTGACTGACAGGTGCTAGCAACTTGATAGGAGGCCTTGGCCTTGGGAAGAGCCTGGCTCAGTGCTAAGAAAGCTACTGTGGCCCTGGGAAAAGGCTTAGCAGCCAGGAGGAATTCTGGGCTTTCTGTCACACATCGTAAGGAGCTAGCGAATGTTATAGAGCAAGACAGTGATCATCTCACAGTGGTGGCGTTTTGTAACATGCTATCTGACGGCAAGCGAAGGAGGGTAGGGGAGGGGCTGGAGTAGAGTCAGGGAGGAGGAATGGAGATCAATCTACCCAGGTGTGGCTCTTCCAGGGTCAGGACAACTGGGGACCCAAGTGGCCTTCACCTCCAAGACTTCGGCTATGGCTGTCCCCTAGGCCTGGGCTGCGAGTCTCCTGCCCACCTCCTCTCCTTCACGCATCTCCCTCCTCCACCTCCACCCCAGGCGCATCCCAGGATCTCTTGCCACCAGCTTCCTCTCCTGGGCCTGCTCTCCTGCAGCCTGACGGTGGCCTGAGCGCTGGGCAGCAACTTGCTCAGAGCCTGGGCCTTGCTCTTCCAGCACAGGGCCAAGAACAGCTGAGGCACTCAGGGCCCTGGAGAGTGGCTGGAAGGATGAATACACCTTCTTCTCAGCCTGGACAACTTGTGTGCATACTTCAAGGCCCAGATCAAATGGTCCCTCCTTGCTAATGTCTCTCCTGACCCCTTGTTAATCAGTGGTGCCCACTCTGGACTCTCATAAACGTGACCAGATTAAACCTCAGATTGCCTCATCACTTCCTTTTGGTCGTGGGTGCTCTAGGGCAGAGCAAGACCACAAGACAATGGGAGAAGCTGATTGTCATGTCTGCTTACTACACACCAGACACAGCCAAGGGCCCCACATGGCTCTCATATATTCTTTATAATGTGATTGTATAAAATAACGTGATATTATTATTGTCTCCATTTACACATGGAGAAACCAAGGCTCAGAGAAATGAAGTGACTTGTTCTGGGTCACCCAATAAGTAAGTAGTAGAGATACAACTTGGACCCAGGCCGCCTGGCTCCAGGAGGTATAAGGCAATGGAGAGCTCTATGCTGCTGAGTGTTTTCCTCTTCTTTTGTAAGGGGCCAGGCAGACTTTCCCAATTTTTGCATCTCCTGCCCTGCCCTGAGCCCTGGGGACCACATTCTGCACCTCCTCGCTTGGCAGTGCTCCCCACTGCTGGGCTGATACCCTTGTCCCTCCTGGCCATCCACGGGATGAAGGCATGAGGCCAGCATAGGCCAGGCCCCTCCATGGTTTCTCAGATCTGCTACTTTGTCTCCTGTTCTCTTTAGCACTTGGCATCATCTCCTACTGGGGGTGCAGCCGGGAGCCCCTCATCTCTGACTCCCCAGCTCCTGAGTCCACTCCCAGCCATCCTCAATTCCTGCCAACTCTCCCCCGGGGGGGCCGGGCAGCTCCTGCTTCAGCCCTTCCCTCAACCGGGTCCCTGCTGGGTTCCCACCAAAGCCAACGCACCCACTTTTTGCTCAAACACCTGTTACCTTTGGAAGTTCCCTCATCTGTAAAGGAAGCTGGAGACAACACGCTCCTCATGGGATGTCTCAAGGATTAGTGAAATCTTGAAAAGCTGTTCCGGCAGGGCTGGGCTCACATAGCTGTTATTAGAGATTAAACGGGGCGGTTATAAGGGATTTTCTGAATGAATGAGTGGGTGACCCAGAGGGTGTGCCATTCTTCCCCCCCTGTCCCTTCTCTCCCGTGGCCTTTCTCCAGAGCAGGGATTTTTAGCTTTCTCAAAGATGCCTCCCATTTGAAATGTCTCCATTCCTGCAGCCAGCATGCAAAGCTCTCCAGTCTTCTGCAAAGATGGCTCCCCTGATGCTCTCCCTCGTAGCTGTGGCTTTCTTCCCTTCCTTCTCAGAAAAGCTTTGGGAAAGAGTCACCTCCTTCTCCCTAGGCCCATTTCCTTCCCTGCTTCTCGGATTCCCCTGCCCAGGTCAAGGGCATCAGTGGCCTGTGTGCTGCCCATTTAAAGGACTCCCAGCTGCAATTCAATACTTCTCTTAGTTTCCAAGATAAGCCCCGCCCTCTGTCCTCACTGGATGCTGGAGGAGAGCAGGGGAACCCTTCGCAGTGTTACTGAAACGTGGGGCCCATAGCTCAGTCTTCATCTTAACCCTCTCTGTCCTTCCCTCCTTGGAATTTTTCCCCTCTGGTTACTGGGGATGGAACTCAGGGCCTTGCATATGCTGGGCAAGTGTTCTGTCACTGAGCTATGTCCCTAGCACTTTTTATTTTATTTTGAGATAGGGTCTTGCTAAATTGCTAATCTTCCTTCCCCAGTCTCCTGAGCAGATGGGATTATAGGTATGTGGCACCAAGCCTGGCTCCCTACCATTTTTTCTTTAATCCTCCCTGATTAGTCTTTTGACCCCTACTTTGCTATTGACATTACTCTTGGCGAGGTCTCCCAACACCTCCCTCCATCTTGTCAGTTCTTGGCCCTCATCTTCCCTGTCCATGTCAGTGATGTTGGCTATTGCCGGTGACTTTCCTTTTCTCAAAACATTCCCTTTCCTTGAATTTCATGATACAGGGCTCTTCTGGTGGTGCTCCTCAGTTTCTGTTGTTTCTTTCAATCTCTGACCAGTCCCCCTCTCTTTTTAATCTGCACCCTGTCCTCAGGCGCCCACTCAGCTCATCGGTTTCATGTACCATCTCTTCCTGAACTCCACCCCGCAGCTGTTCACCATCTCTCCCTGGTCATTCAGCAGGCAGCTCCAACTCACGTTCAGGACCACACACACTACCTCTGCCCTCCCCCTTCCCCGGTCTTCCCTCATCAGTAAATGACACTACTTTAAGACCCTAGACATCATCTTGGATCCCTTATTCTTTCATCACTCATACCCATGTCTCATCCACAGGGAAGACCCACTGCCCAAACCTCCAGAGCACCCCAGATCCATTCCATTTTCTTCTCCCCAGGCACCTTATCCTTACTCCAGCTCCCATGATTTCTCTGGGGCACCAGCCTCCTCCTGGGGCTCCCTGCTTCTACCCCTGCTTCCAATTCACAGCCAGATGAAGCTTGTGAATCAGACCATGCTGTCTCCTGGTCACAAAACCCGAACTGCGTGCCATTCCCCACGGAATGTGACGTGAGCTCATCTCCAGCTCCACTGCCTGCGTTCACTCCTCTCACTCACCGGGGTCCAGCTTGCTGCTCTACTTGTTGTTCTCTAGACTCACCAAGCTCCTTCATGTCTTAGAGTTTTAGCTTTGCTGTCCTGAAGACTGGAAGATACTTCTAGAAACTCACAGGGCCACCTCTCTCCTTCTCGCCCCTCAGCTCAGGTGCTGACCTTCCCTCCTGGAGTGGCCCGTCCTGTCCCCTAGGCTTGGTCTCACCAAGCTGCTTTATCCTCCTCTGGGCAGTGATCTTGGAGATGATCTCACTGGCTCAGTGGGTCTGTTTTTTGTCTTCTGTAATGGGAGGCCGGTTCCGGGAAAGCACGGGCTTATTCTGTTCTGCTCCTTGCTATCATCTGGTCATTCACCAGTGTCTGATGCAAAGTAGGTGCTCCACAAATTCATGCTGATTATGTGCGTGAATCAGATTGGTGACCAAGCTCTGCCAAGTCGTTCCTTAACAGTTCTCACCTCTGTGCCCTCCCCGCCACTCCCTTCCTCACTGCCTTACTCCTTTATTTTCTCCCAGATGCTGAGTCCTCCTTTTGAGTGCTCCCAGGTCAGGCTTTCCCCTTTTGATGACGGGTCATCCTGCATGTGTGTATTCGTGTGTGAACACACAACATGCCTGGGCATGTGTCTGTATCTGTCTGTTTCAACTTAGATCATATTTGTCTTTCCCATTCACTGAAGTTTTGATCTAACTTCAGGTTTGCTTCATTCATTCACTTACTTGTTAATTTATTATTTTATTCAGGTATTCCATTTTTAAATATCTTGTGGTAGATGCTATAAGAGACAGCATAGATATGTGATGTGTGTACATGCATGAACCTCTTATATTCTGGGCTCTAATTAGCCCCCTCCCCCATTTCTGGATTACATCCATCCACTTACCCACCCATCTATCCACCCTTTCACCCACCAACCTATCCATCCTTGAAGCCACTCATCCACCCACCTACCTAACTACCCATCCATCTACCTACCCATTTATCTATCCACCTATCCACCCATCTACTTATCCATTTACCATTTACCCATCCATCTACTCATCCACCCACCAACTTATCTACCTGTCCATCCACCCCTCCATTCATCTACACATCCACTCATCCATCCATCCATTATCTAATACACACTAAGTTCTGTGCCAGTCAGTGAGAAGGTATGTGTGTTAGTGTCACGTCCATGCTGTTTGAGAGTCCCATTTCCTTTCCTAACTGCCTGTTTTTACCTCATTCCAATCCATACTGTTGTTGGCGTTTTGCTCTGAGTTTATGAATCAATTGTGATGTGTGTGTGTGAGTGTGTGAGTGTGTGACTATACATATACTATATGGAATCTGTTAGTCTCCCATGTCTCCTGCTGGAGCTTGGGCTGTGGGCTCCTGGTCTCTGGGTGATTGCCTTCCACACTTTGCCCATCTATTTGTTGATTAACCTACAAGAAGTTGATTAAACACCTGCCTCGTGTCAGGACGTAGGCTAGTTGATTGCGCATATGTGTGCACACTGGGGTGTGTGCTCTCTGCTCTGCCCAGCTTTTGTTTCCTAATCCTCCTCTTCCTTCACCTGCCTTCACATCTTAGGGCCCCACTGTATACTTTGGGTCCACTCCTTCTTCCCTGTACCTGCTCACACTTCCCTTGGTGCTGACAGCCCTGAAGGGCAGACTAGCAGGCTTCTTTTGCTCACAAGTTGGAAACTCAAAACTGATCCCCAGCTGCCTTTGGTTCAACAAACCCAGCGTATGACAAACTCGTCGCATCATTTCCTCACCCATAATGTTTCTCTTCTTGTTCTCATTAGTGCTCAGTGTCATTGCCTGCCTGGACCCACAGCCAGGAGCCCTGAGTCATCTCTGAGTTCTCTTTTGCTACCCACGGCCCATCTGTTCTCCTTCCTGTAAGATCATCTTCCAAAAGTTGCTCAGCACTGCCCCTACCTCACCATCTTAGGAGCACCTGACTAAGCCCACGCTTAGACAAATGAACTCTGGACCACTACATCCAACCATCTGCCCGCCATCCATCCATCCATCATCAATCGAATCTACCATCATCTACCCATCCATTTAATCATCCACCCATCATTATTCACTATCACCCACCCAACCAACAAATTTTCATAGAACACTTAGTGGGTCTTTTCTGAGAATGCAGGCCTCAGAGTCCCAGGTCAGGTCCTGTAAGAGCTTATAGTCCAGAAGAAGACAGACTACTTATCATTATACTGCAAGATGGGTCCTCACACTGTGTATTTGGGGAAGTGACATCTGTCATATTTTCCAGGGCCACTATTCCTTCCATGTGCTTTCCTGAATGATTCTGTTCATGCCAAAGGCTTCAGATGCCAACCATGCCTCCACGCAGACAATCCCTCATGTGTGTCAATTATCTTGGATTCCCCTCAGGATTCCTGCCCTCATTCCTTGTTCCCAAGCCCCATCTTCAAGGCCAGGAAACCAGATACCTTCTCTTCCTCCTTGGCCTCCATTTCCAATAAAACTTGCTAACTTCCTCCAACATCTCTTTCTCTCTTCCCTTGCCTCTTGTTCCTTCCCATCCTCATGGCCAATATTGTTGCCTGGGCAACAGCCACCTTCTCCTTCCTCTCCTGGCTCCTCTCAACTAGGGAACACACTCACTTTTTTCTCATTCATGGAGAAATTATCCTTCTTGACCCATCTCCCTCCTACCCTCACTCCTTCACCCTCAGAAGAGCTGGGAAGGGCACTTGGGCTTTAGCATTGCTGACCCCACTTCCTCTTGCCACCATGGTGCTCAGGCAAAGTCCTCCACCAACACCTGTCTGCCAGCTCAGTCTCTGTCCCTTTGCATGCCATCACCTCCAGCCAGATCTCAACATTGGGGCCACATCAGCCTGCTTTTACCCTTCTCAGGCCTATCTTTCAAGGATAAGGGATGGTTTCCTCTTTAGTGAGGCCCCCCTGCTGTCCTCCATCAGGAGTTCTCCCCTGGGAACAACCAGGAGCACCATGGCGCTGGTGTCCTTCTGGCCCATCAGACAGTGAATCTTTGACAATGGGGTCTTCTCTGGATGTCAGTACAGAGGGGCCCAAGGAATGTGTGTGACTGGGGTGGAAGGCGGGATAGACAGACAGATGAATGTGTATCTGACTGTGAGTTTTCTCTTTCTCCTCAATCTTTATCAGTCTCTTTCTCCCCTTTTGCCATCTTTCTTTCTGTCAGCTATGGTGGCACATGCTTATAATCCCAGCACTCTGGGAGGTTGAGGCAGGAGAATTGCAAGTTTGAGCCCAGCCTAGGCAACTTAGTGACAGGGAGATTCTGTCTCAAAATAAAATTTAAAAAGAAATTAAAAGACTGAGGATGTAGCTCAGGGCAAGTGCCCTGGCTTCGATCCTCAGTATAATAAAACAAAACAAATTACTCTTCAATCTCACTGGTAATACACAAATACATTATTTCTTTAAGTGATTAAAATATCACTTAAAGTCTCTTTCACAGTTCCCTCACCCATCCAGATCCCCAATCCTGCCTTTCTATGATAAATAGAGTTATCATATTAAGTGAGAAACTTCATCACATACAGTGACTTGCTTCTATAAGGCCATGGGTTCAACCTCCAGTCCAAAAAACAAAACAAAACAAACAAGAAAAGAGAAATCACTCATGCACACTCCTATAAAACAGCTAAAATTCGGCTCCTCCTTTTCTCCTCAGATCAGGAGTGAGAGGAGGGCCCCTTTCACCATTCCTATTCAACATCGTATGTGCAATAAGGCAAGAAAAAGAAATAAAGGAACATTCAGGCAGGAAAAGGATAAATAAAACTGTGCTTACTAGCAAGTGATGTTGTTGTCTACACAGAAACTTTTACAGAATTTACAAAAAGTTCCTAGAACTAGTGAGTTTATCAAGGATACAAGATAAAAGGTCAATATAAAATAATCATTGAACAGTTGGAAATGGGAGCATAGTTATTCCTCCAGAAGATGCAGAATATGCTTTGGTAGTCTTGTCAGAATTTTGTCTTTGCTTTCAAAAAAAATTGCCACCTGCCGTAGGACTCACTCTGCAGTGGCTTTCGCCCCAGCGGTTCTCTCAGGGCCCTCTTCCCTTGTAAGACAAATGGCCACAGTCGATTCTTTTCCACTGTGCAGAGTTCCGGAGAGGGAAAGCGTGGGAGCTTAGCCCCCTTCCCAGGGGTGCACGTTTTGGTCGCTGCTGCTTTCTCACTGCTGCAGACAGGGCTGTGACGGATGTATGCCTTCTCCTCCTGGCTCTCTCTTTTACAGGTTCTGGGGACCCCCAAACATTGTCTATGCGTTCATCTCTCTTGGGGTCTCTGAGCGCTCTATCGCTGGCCTTCCTTGCCTTATTCTTTCAGTTCTTCCCTCATCTTTTCATGTTCTCTTTAGCCTTGGCCCAGGCTCTTGAGTGAGTGAGTGTGTGCATGTGTGTGTGTGCACGCACGCTTTGCCTGTCCCCCATTCTTTATGTTTAACCATAACGACCCCATTGGAAAATTGATATCACAACCAAATTGAGATAATTTCAGGAGGTGTCCTCTCTCCGGGGCCTTTCTCAGGTTTTGTTCTCAGCCCTTGGGTGGTCTTGTCCTCCCGGCTACGCATGGAGCTGTGCCAAGCTGTCCCAGGAGCCAGGGCTTGGGGCGAGCCATGTGCACGTGGGAAGAGTTGTGTGGCTGCACACACTGCGTCTCTATCCGCCTGCCTAGTGGTCTCCCAGAAGGCCCTGCTCCCCATCTTTTTAATGTTCTGACTTTTTAACTTACTCTCCATCATGCTTCTCTTGCTTCTGCTGGGCTCTCTCACACTCAGACGTGCTCTTTCCCTCTCCTGAGAAATGTTACTCAATTTCGTTCTGGCTTTGTGTGTCATCCCCGCTCTATGAGCACACGCATGTGTGTCTGTATGTGTGTGTGTGCATGTGTGCACCCATAGCTGGCCCTCAGCTCCCTCTCTTTTCCTCAAGCTTATAAAGTTTCCCACTTCCCTTAGGTCTTGCTGTGTGTGCACATGGGCACAGCTGGTCACGGCTGGGCTCCACCTCTGTCCTCAGTGACTCTTCGTCCACCTACCTGTCTGTCCAGGGCACCATTCTCGCTGAGCTGCTGCCAGGCTGCCTGTCCCTGACTCCCGCCTCGCACACCCCCACTCCCGGCCAGGCGTCTGCCCTGATCTTCCCCTCTCCCACTTGGCACTGACTTCCTAGAAGAGTCTACAGAGTCCTTTTCTGCACTGACACGCTCTGTCCCCTGCTGTCCAACCCCTACTCATTCTCCCCCTTTCCTGCCCCCACTCACCGCAGCGCCTGCACTCAAACCTGGCCTGGCCCATGGCTGCAAGGCGCTTCTCTCCCAATTCTCATTAGCACTGAGAGTCACCACCACCTGGGGCTTTGCACGCAGCCAGGTGCCGGAGTCATCTCTGACTCCACTCATCCCTGCCACCCAGCACGCATCTGTCCCCCTTTCCGTTAAGGCTCCCTCTAAGGTGCTATTCCCGCCACAGCCCAACCAGAAGCTTTTTGATGTGTGGATCATCCACCCATCTGCCCACCCATCGTCCATCCGTCCATCAAACTTGCACTGAACAGCCCCAGGGCTTTGCAGAGGACACAGGCCTGAGCCTCAGCCTCGCAGCCTCATCCATGGGGAGCCCAGAGTCCAGCAGGGAGGTGGGCCAGTTACCACTGCCCTCAGGATGGGTGACCTCATCTCCTTAGGACTGTGTGCATCACAGTGTGCGCACGCGTGTGCCTGCCCCTGTGTACAGGTGGGGGCTGCCAATCTCTCCTGGATGCTGCTCCAGGCCCCCACCCTCCTGGTTCTGTGGCAGAGACCCCTCCTCAGCTGTGTGCCCTCCTCTGGCTTCTCCCTCCTGGAGCTCTCCCTGACTTGTGCCCACTCCCAGGAGCTTGCAGGTGCCCACCGGATGCTGCGTCCTCTGATATCCCCACAGCTTTCTTCGGCTCAAGTCCCAGATGCCGGGGGTCTGCTTTCCACCATTGCTCCCCGGCTCGGTCCCTCTGGCTGCACCGGCTGCTGAGGCCCCTACCCTCACCGCACCCATCCTCACAGTTCCTTCTTCCTCAGCCTCCCTCCCACGTCCCCCTCACTCCTCCCAGCCTCCCAGCATCATGTCCAGCCCAGGCTGCCTCCTCCTTCCTCCTGGGTCCTCTCAGCACGTGGACGTGCTCCACTTCCTCTGTCCTCCCCTTGTCCACAGGCCAGCTGGGAAGGACCGCAAGGCTGGGGCTGTGCCTCTCCCGTCTCTCTCCCTCTAGAGTGCTGGCAAGGTCTCCTTCGCCTGCCCTTTAGCAAACCCACATCTGCAGCATCTTGGTGTCCCCTAGGACTCCTTCCTGCCTGTCCTGCCCTGCCTGCTTTGTTTGGGCCAAAGTTACCCCATCCAGGACCCAGGATCATTCACACCTTGTCTTCCTGCTGAGCTACTCACTCGCCTTGACGTGGCCTCCTTTCCTGTGCCCTCGCCAGAGCACCCTGCTGACCTTTGCTCTGGGCATTGGGCCTGGCTGTTTCTTTGAGCTGCTTAGTGCAGGGTCCCCAAGGATCTTAGCACGTGGCAGAGCTGACCAATGCTTGTGGCTGGAGGGGAGGGTGGATGGCAGATGGACAGAAGTTATATCTGTCTAGAGGGTCTGTTCTCCTCCTTTGCATTCATGTTCTCTTTCTCCTCTTGCTGCTCCTTCACTTTTCAGAATTATCATTTACTTACTTAAGTGACTCATGGCCGTATCATCTTTGTATTAAAAGTAAAGTGTTCCAGGGATGCTGAGTCTCCCCCCACCCGACCCCTCTCATCTTCTCACCGCTCCCTGCTTTTGCTAAATACGGTGGTCATTCTCTGCATCCAGTGTGGGCGTGGGTGTTTCTCATGCGGGTTTATGTGAATCAGGGTCCCAACAAGAAAAAGAGCACTCAAGTTTGGAACATTTAGGAAGAAGTTAGTTACAAAGGTGCTATTTTACAAGACGAGCCCCAGATGGGGGTTTACAGGAGCTTAGAGCCAGCAGTAGCGGGGTTGTGACACCCCCACTCCCTGAAGGATGAAGGTGAGATGACGACGGCTTGCGGACACACAGAGCCTAGAGGGGCTGCGCAGAGAGCGCAGGAGCTCCAGTCCAGGGACCACTCAGCCGAGGTGCCCTGGGGAATAAACGTCCTCATCTCCTTTCCCCCATCTGCCTCCTGTCACTGTGCCCACCTGCCCAAGCCAAGCAGAAGCCCAAGGGCAGGGTGACTGAGTGGCACTGGTGTGGTCAGCCTCTGGAGACAAGAAGGGTGGACAGCAGAGCTGGGGCAGCAAGCAGAACTGTCTCTCTCTGGCTCTTGATTAAGTCTGTTTCTAGTCTCTGGGTCACTCCGTCCATCCACCCACTCATCCATCCATCCATCCATCCAATTCATCCATCCATTCATTCATCTGTCCATCCTCCATTCATCCATTCCTCCCCACTCACACATCCAGTGAGCCAGTTAGCGGGCACAGAGCATGTCTTGGGCATCCTGAGCAGGGTGGGACAACTATCAGAGGGTGGGCAGCTAGGAGGCCTGCGCTGAGTCTCTGCCTGCCCCCATCTGTCTGCCTGCATGTCTTATGCCCTCTCTTCCTTTCAGCTTCCCTGATGATGCAGAGCCCCCTTCTCTTCCTCACTCCGACTTTGTCTTGCTCATTTCTGCTTCTTTCCTTTCTCCAGAGGACAGTTATTGAATTTTGCTCTGAGGCTGTGCGTCATTCCTGCAGTGTGTGCGTGCGTGTGTGTGTGTGTGCGCACACACGTGTGGGAGTGTGTGTTCTGGCTGCCTTTCCCTGCATCTCTCTTTTCTGGGGGATTTGGGATTTTTCTCTAAAGCTCTGAAAATTTCTTTGATTTCCATGATCTTGGTTTCCACATCCCCTTTTCTCAAAGGAAATCTTTTATCACCACGGTGACCTGCAACATGATCACATAGGAGTCTTTTTCGACTTTTTTATTTTACAAAAAAACTCAAAATTTCATAACAGAATAAGAGAATAACAATAGTTAATAACTGTTTATCACTACTTTCAAAGTGGTTATTCAGAGACAAAAGATTTTCTCTTACAAGAAAAATCAGATAATAGTACAAAACTTTCTTTTCAATGAACTAAGAGAAATTAATAGTATAAATGAAATAAACTGGCAAATGTACTAAAATGTTTTTGAAACAATGGAATAGGTAATTGGGGAATCATTTGACCACCCTACTTCCTATTTATCTATCTTCTATTTTGCTCTTTATTTGTATATATTTTTTTCATATAAAAGAAACCATATGATATTTAAGCTTGCATGCCTGACATTTCATTTCAATATTATGATCTCGAATTGCATTTCTTTACCTACAAATGCCTTGAGTTTATCTTTATTTATGGTAGAGTAGTACTCCATTATGTATAAATGCCGTATTTTCTATACCCATTCATCTGCTGATGGACCTATACTGCTTCCAAAGATAGCTATTATAAATTGTGCTGCTATAAACATGAATACATATGTATCCCTGTAATCTGATGATTTTTAACTCTTTTGGGAAGATACCTAGAAGGGTATATCTGAGTCAAATGAAATTTTTAGTTTTAGTTTTTTGAGGAATCTTCATACTGATTTCCATGGTGGCTCTTTCTTTCTTTCTTTCTCTCTTTTTTCTTTTCTTTTTTGAGACAGGGTCTTGCTATGTAGTACAGGCTGGCCTTGAGTTCACTATATAGCCTAGGCTGGTTTTTAACTCACAGTGATCCTCCTGCCTCAGTTTTCTGAGCGCTGGAATTAAAGGCATATGCCACCATGCCTGCTAGTAGTTGTTCTATCTTGCTTGTTTCTTTATTCAATTTTATTCTTACTTCCTGTCTTACTCTACCTCTTCATCAGTCCTTCCATTCCTCCCTCCCTTCATCCATCATCCATACCTCTACTCATCTACCATCATCCATTCATACATCTGTCACTAACTGCCCATCTATCCATTCATTCATCATCCATACATTTACCCATCTACGCACCCAACCATTCTTTCATCCATCATTCATCCACCCAACTATCCATCCACCTGCCCATCCATCCACCCGTCCACTGATTCATCTAGCACACACTGAACACCCACTAGATGTTCTACTGAAGACAGAGATCCCACAGACTGGGATATGTGCTGATGGAGTTGAATCCTTAGGGAAGTAGGAAGAACACAGGGTGGTAAGTACATCTTGTGTTCTTAATGTCACTGCGCATTTCAGTGTGTGTAAAAACGAGAGTAGTCCCACATCTCTGGATCCACTCTAATCTGTCTGCTGAAGCACTGGGCATTCAACCCGACTTGAAGCTCCTAAGAACCTCACCCTCAGCAGCATAGACACACCAAATCTATGATGAGCTGCATATTTTTTCCTTTCCCCAAATCCAGTACTAAAAACAGAGAAGCCCCTTTGCCTCGCCTGGCTTCCCCTTCTAACCCATGGCTGATTTTACCTCCAAATTCCCTCCCATCTTTCCCTGTGATCAGCTCTTGCTTCTAGTCAGCATGGTTGCCCTGGCAACAGCTGTCCCCTTCCCTCCCCCATCCCGCAGCTTCCCTCAGCAGGTGGACATGCTTACCTCCCTCCCACCTGAGGAGTCTTTTTCCCCTTGAACTTTTGTTCCCATCTCCCTCCTGTCTTCTCCTTCCATCAGAGAATGGCTGGGGAAGGAACTCTCAACTCGGGCTGTGTCCACCTCCTCCCTCCCTCCCAACCCGTCACCTTCGGCCACTCACCACAGCAGCCGCTGTGTGTCCACCAGGGAGGCTGTGAACTCCATGGCCTGTTTTCCCTCCACTGGGAACCTTGGGTGCTGGAGTTCTGTGCCCCTTTCTTTCCTTACCTCTGGCCTCGGGGCCCATTTGCTTCCTTTGTGGCCTTTTGCTGGCTCCATCCTCCGAATCTGAGCTCCCAGGGCCCAACCTCCCTCTTTGCTGCTCTCTGCTTCCCTCGCTGGTCTCCTGGAGTCTGCGTGACGTCCTTATGCTTACTACAGCCAGTGCTCCCACTCCTCCCACACACAGCCCTGCTGAGCAGGGTCATGAGGTGTCCCCCAGGAAGGTCCCATGTCCTTCTCAAAGAAGTTTTTGCCACTTGGTGCCTGGGGTCTCTCTTGATCAGATGAGCGTCTCCCATGTCCTAGGCACCCAGGAGGCTGAGAGGTGTGCGCCCGAGTCTGTGAGCTCCTGGAGGACAGGTTGGGCATCAGACTTCTCACGGAGTCTGTCTCAGCACGGAGGAGGGGCCTGAGGGTTGTCTGTGGCTGGGGGGGCAGGGGCAAAGGTCATGGGTCAAGGATCTGGAGAGCCCTCTCTCCTCTTCCTCTGTCTCCTTTTTCCATTCTTCCCTCCATTTTCTTCCCCTTCTGATTTATAAGATCAGTTTTTAATTACACATGTGATAGATGAAGAAATTCTTTTGGCAAAAACTTAAAGCATGGCAGACAGGCCAGAAGTTTCTTCCCCTGAGGGAAGCCGCAACGACCAACTCCGTGTGACTGTCCATATTGCCCCTGCAGGGCTGCTCGTCTTGGTGAAGTAGAGATGATTTGGGGGACTCGTTTGAAATATAAATCCTGTCTACTGTGGGCAGGCTTTAATGATGGGCTTCTCTCTGGTGATTAACCTTGATGTTCTTTCCGTGAACGTGTGGGTGCCCAGAACATGCGGATGCCTGGAGCCGGCAGTGGGCATCGCTTCCTTACTCTGCTCAGTGAGGGTGCGCTGCTGGCTTGAATTAGCCCTAGGTGCCATTTACACTACAGAAATGGGCCCAAGCTACAATCGAGGAAATTTCTGCCCCAGAGAGCCTGATTGCCAGCAATCCCAGCATGTGAGGCACCCTATTTCGAACACCTGCCTCAGAGCCTGCCCCAGACGGGAGCTGCGCTGGGATAATGGGGTGCGTGCTAGGTTTTCTTCTCTGTGCACTGGGGCAGGTGAGGGTGCTGTAAACAGGCACGCTCAGGACCTCTTTTCTGCCTGTTCTCTCCTTCTGGGGTTTGGAGTGCTCGTCAGAATTTGTCCAAAGGCTTCGGGTTCTTTGCCGTCTGTCTGTCCATCTGAGCACTCAGATGCTGCCTCTCCAGATCTGAGTCTTTGCTCCTCTCCTTCCCTCCTCTGTTCTGTCTCATTCTCCCTCACGTCTTCTTTCCAGATTTGGCCCCTGCCCCGAGTTTTCCTGCTGCTGTGTGGATGTGTGGGTTCTGACCCCTGCTTTTGGCTCTTTCTCAGGCTGTGCCTGCCCTCCCTCCCCACCTGTCTGCGGATGGGCCTGCTGCACCTGCGTCTCCACATATGCCTGCCTCTTGCCTCCCTTAGGGTCCCACCTCCCCCTCTTCATTTTATTTTTTAACTTTGTTATCGATGTGCAGTCTCCCACTTCCACTCTGGCTCTGCCTTCATCTTGCTCAGTCATGCTCCCTCCTGCTCTCCAGAGGAGCCTTATTGGATTTTGCCTCAAGTTTGTACATCATTCCTGGTGTGTGTGTGTGTGTGTGTGTGTGTGTGTGTGTGTGTGTACTGGGTATGAGTCTCATCTTCCCAGAGTGTACTCAGGCTGGGTCCCACCACCGGAAGCCTCCAGTGCTCTGGATCAGGGTCTGTCTGTCTGTCTGTCCTCTCTCCTGTTCTGGGGTCCTCACTCTCTTCTGCACCTGGTTTCCGTGAGCTCACCTTTGCCCTCCGGTAGGCCAGCCCAGTCTCCTCTGTACTCAGAGACTACCCACCCCCATTCTGTGGCCCACACTGTGGATTTGGAGTGTCCTTGACTGAGCCCCCTGCAGGTGCCTTGCCTCTGTCTCACGGTTGCCACACTCTAGCTGCCCCTTCCCAGTCCTCCTGTGTGGCTGCCCATAACTCCTCTGGGCCCGCCCCCCAGCTCTCCCTCCCAGAGTGGTTGGAGGCCCTCAGGCCTCTGTAACAGCATGTGGGTGGAAGAATGGATGACTGAATCCATCTGTCCATCTGTCCATCCAGCTAAACCACGTCTGTTGAGTGCCTGGGAGCTGCACGGGGGAAGGGGTTCCAAAGCCCAGGTGGGTCCTGGAGTTCTGGAGAGGAAGGACCAGCTGTCACCCCTAGGAAAGAGCAGTGATGGAGACTCCTGAGATTAAGCCTTTTCAGCATTACTGTGCATGTGTGCAATCTTAAGTGTGTGCGTGATGTGTGTGCGTGTGCACACGCGTGTGCATGTATGTGTGTGGTCTGTCCAGCTCTGTCCTGGCCTCTGCCTCAGACTCTTCCCTCTCGCCCTGGATCACTACTGTCACTCCCCAGAGCGGGGTCCTCACCTCTCTGTCCCCCTCCCTCCCTGTGTGCTGGGGCCACACTGCTGACACCAGGGCTTTGGAGACCCTGCACACACACATGCCACCTCCCTCAGATCCTTCAGCTCAGGCCTGCTCTCCTGTCCTCAGCCTGCCCAGTCACCAGCCTGCATTACATTCCCAAACTCCACTGCGTGCTCCCTTCCTATACTGGTCTAATGTTTCCTTTCCTGGTCTCCAGGGCCAGACATCCAGGGTCTTCCTCCAACTGCTGGTCCTCTCCCTTGCTCTTCTCCATCTCCATGGCCCAGTGGCTGCCCTGGCCACATCACCCTTTGCTCTCCTCCTGCCACATTGGTGACCATCGTTCCTCTCTCCCTCCATTCTCATCCCCAGAAGCCACGGGAAAGGGATCCTTGGCTCTGCTTTCTTCCATCCTTGCCCTGGCCCCACTCCATACTCAGCAACTGTCCCCAACCTCCTGGAGCCCACCATGAATCTCACGGACTTCTTGATCGCCAAAGCCCATGGCCCTTTTGCCTCCTCACTTCCTCTGGTCCATGAGGATCCCGGACACTTGTGGCTCTCCTCCTATCCCTGGGACTTTCCTCCTCTGCAGCCTTCTCCTCCATCCTTCTCTTGGTACTGATGCCCCTTGGAGCTCAGTATTCTTCTTCCTGCTCTACCAGCTCCCCAAGGGCAGCTCCCTCCCATTCAGGATATCCATTGCCACTCATCGCCCTTCTTGCCATAGAGCTCTCTCCTGAATTTGGAACTGCACATCCATACCACTGAGCCTGAGACCAGGAGACAGGGCTCCCCAGGGAATCTCAGGATTCTGTCTGCCCTTCCCACACTGGTTTTCTCCAGCCTCCTCCCCCACCCAGCTGCTCATCTCTAGTGAAAGCAGACCAAGTCACAGGCACCTCCTTCACGCCTTCTGCCAGGCCTAGTCCTAGCACAGGCTGTCAGCCCCACCCCCCAACGGCCTCTGCAGACCACCACCATGTCAACTGAATACTGGCTCCCAGAGCCTCCCAGCCTCCCTGGTGCCAGTCCTGCCCTTTTCTACTCACACCTGAAGCTGCCTGAGTCACCCTTCCAAATCTCTTATCTGGCGGCCTACCCTTGCCTGGTCTAACCCTGCTTGGAAGTCCCAGGAAGCTCCTGGTAAAGATCAAGCTGATGGTCCTGCTTTAAAGCTTGCTGGTTCCTCCCATGCTGTCCCACGCTTGGCAACTTCTCCTCCTCCCAACCACAGCCATGACGGACCTCTTCCATGGCAGGGAGGTGTGGGTTAGTCCACTCCCTGCTTCTGCCCTTTCTGAATGACATACAGTGAAACCCTTGGCTTAGGTATTTCACCCTCCCTGGTGAAGGCCCAGGCCTGCCCCTGAGAGCCCATGGCACCACAGGAGCATACTGGGAACAGTCAGGCACATGTTGAGTGTGTTTGGGAGTCTTTCTATCCCAGAAGACCATGCAGGGTCTGAGTTGTCTCTGGGTCTCAGCTTAGAGGAGGGCTGAGGGAGGCTAGTAGCTGGAGGGGAAGAGAGAGGAGGTCTGTGTGTGGTTACCTTCACTATCAAATATTCTCTGTCCTTATCACCATTTTTCCATCCTCTTTTAATCTCTTCCTTTGAGAATTAATTTCTATTTATCAAGAGATGGTGTGAACCTGTTCAACTTGAAAAAACTTAAAACACTTTAAGAAAGATTAAAGTCTGCTTTGAAACCTCATCTTCATTCTTGATTTGTAACTGATCTTCCCTTATGAACCACAGTGGTTGGTTATTTCGGTAGACAAATAGGTAGACAGACAGAGACAGGCAGATGATAGGTAATAGGCAGGCGAGGGAGGAATGAAAGAAAGAAATGGAGGAAAAAGAAAACATGGTCCTCTTACTGTTGGTTTAGTCATCATGGTTGCAATTCTAATACAAATGTTATCATTCTATGCATCAGGTTTGGCGATGTGTTTGGAGGCCTCGTCCATATCAGAAGGTAGACACATTTCATTCTCTTATCACCTTTATCAGGTGCACTGTAAACTGGCCTCCTCCTGCCAGGGGATATTCAGATGTCTGCTTGTCTGAAAGGATGGCAGCAGCTTCTGTGCATAACCTCTCCCTGGAGCTCGCTTGTCTCGGGTCCCTAGAGCTTGTCCTCAGGCTGTGGTGTGTCTGTCCTATCTGTTGGTCTGAGGGTGCACACAGCTGCCTCCCTGGATCTCTGTACTTCCTGCCTTTCCCCAGTCCCCCTCTCATTGTTCCTTGTTCCCGCTAGATTAGGTCCTCCTGTCGTGTCACAGTTGTGTCTGTGTGTCTCACTCTGGGTCACACCGATGGATCCTTCAAAACACGGAGGTGTTTCATTTTGTTTTGTTTTTCCATTCCCATCCTCTCTTGCTGGGCGCCTGTAAACCCCTTAGCAAGCACTCACCCTCCGGTTCATTCATCTGCCCTCCTCAGACCCTGAACATACACCAGCAGCTGGGTACTGGGATGGCTCTTGTATACGAGTCTGCATGCGCCTGTGTCTCTGTCTCTCTGAGAGCCTTTGCTCACTGCTTTATTCACACACACTCCCTCCTGCTCCTTCCCACTCGTGTGTGTGCGTGTGTGTGTGTGTGTGCATGTGTGTGCACAGGAAGGTTCATCTCTCTGATGTGTCATCAGGTCCGCTCCCATGCTCTCTGTCACTCCTGGGATCATCATCTGTCGCCCCATCCCTCTAGTGGTCCACAGTGAGCCCAGTTAGCTCTGGGGCAGGGGCTGTCTGTCCTCTCTCTCTCTCCCTCCTCTCTCCTCACTCTGTTCCTCCCACTCCCCATGAACTCACCCCATCCTCTGTGCTGACATTCCCTAACTACTCCTGCAGCCAAGACCGCCTCCCCCTGCCTTGTTCTCTCATCTCAAACCCCCGGATTCCTCTGCAGGTGTCTCAAACCCACTGTGTCATCTTCACACCCTGAAATGTGTTTCTCATCCTGATCTCATTAGCGCCCAGCACTGCTGCCTGGAGCTGCCACAGAAGCCCGAGTCATCTCTGGCTTCTCCTGTTCCTGCAGACCAAGACCCTGTATCCTCACTTCCTGTCATATCTCCCTGCAAGAGGTCACCAAGACCGCTCTATACCTCAATCCCTTCAGCCTCTGCTTCTGGGCAGGCCCCAGCATCTTGTCTCAGGACCACTGGTGTGGCATCCTTTTTGGTCCTCCAGGTCCCAGTCTCACTATCTCTTCTACCTCCACCAGCCGCTGGAAGCATTGTGAATTTCCTTTGCTCAGACCCTCCTATGGCTTCCAGTCACTTGGAGTAAAAGCTAATATTTCCCCTCAGTCTCAGGACTTACATAGCCTACCTCCCCACTACATTTCCTTTTCCATCTTCCACACTTTCCCCACTTGTGCTGCTCCAGCCATACTGCCTCCCTGGTGCTCCCTGGACAGACAGCAGGGCTGTCACCCGTGGTGGCTCGGGCAGCACTCTGCATAGGTAGATCTGGTGGAGGATTGAGTGGAGGACAAAATCCACCTCTCATTCTTTTTTCCAAGCTCGGAGCCCAGATTTGGGGTCTCCTCTGCCTAGAAGACTCTTTAAAAAAAAAAAACCACACAGCCAGCAGCCCTTTAGCATTCTTGTCTACTCATTCCATCATCTCTGGTGTTTGGGAGTCATTTCTTATTTCCTGATTTTTCTACTAATCATGGATCATTTTTCTGTTTCTTGACCTATCTAGGAATTTTTTATTGGATGCTGGACATTATGAATGTTGCATTGTTGATGGCCTGCTTTTGGTTGTTTTCCATTAAAGACTGGCATGCAGTTAAATTACTTGCTAATTATTTCATCATTTTGAGGCTCATTTGCATGCTGCTTTAGCATAAATCCATGGTAGCCTTTACTCATTAGATAGTTTTCTTTTCTCCTAAGGCCTGAGTAAATGCCCTCATGCATTTAATGATGATTGTCAAGGACTATTTTGATAGCTAGTCAAAATCTGGTTATCTTCCCCTGTCTGAGTTTTAGGAATTATTCAGACTAAAATGCCTTGGTTCATGATTTTGATCATTCAGAACTGTAAGCCAGAAAAGCCTCTTAAAAATAAAGTACCCTGTTTCAGGTATTTTGTTATAACAACACGAAATGGACTGACACTCTGAATTTGATCTTTGGACAAAGATGTTTTACAAGTGTGACACTGGGGATTGCTTTGAAAATGCTAGACAAATACTCTACCACTGAGTTACATCATCATCCCTTTTAAAAACTTTTGAGACCAGGTCTGTATAAGTTGCCCAGGCTAGCCTTGAACTAGTGATCCTCTTGCCCCAACCTTCGAGCTAGGATTAAGAGTTTGTGCCATTGCGCCTAGCTAAAAATTGGGCCTTAATCTTCATCTTGCTTGTTGCCTGGAGAGGTTAAACTTTTTTGCAGTCATTGAGTAAGGGCTTCTTCATGTTTAACAGATAATTTATTTAGTTTATCATTTTCATTTTTCATTTTACTATAAACGCCTAAAATAAACCAGATGGCATCTTCAACACTTTGCCTGGAAAACTCCTTAAACTCGATCACTCAGATCATTAGGCACATTTCCTATTCCTTGTGTTGCTGTAACCAGTGATGTTACAGAAACTTCTGCCACTGCATTAAGAGGATTTTCTCCTTCACCTTCCAGTAAGACTTTCCTCATTTTCTTTTAAGCCTTCACTGCAGTCTCCTCAAAGGATACCATGCTTCTACAAATATTATCATTCTTGGAGTCTTTCTAGCCTCTCTCCACTCCCTTGTTCTAATGCCATTTCCATAGTTTAGGATTTTATTGCGGTGGCATTTCATTTACAAATGCTATATGTATTAGTTAACAAATTGCCACAGAAGTTTGTCATCTCCAACAGCAGAGAGTTACTATCAGACGTTCTGCCGGTCAGCATCTGGGAGTGCATTTGGATGGGTTTGGCTCAGAGTCACTCAGAAGATTGCATAAAGCTGTTGGTTTGATATGAAGTTTTGACTAGAGTTGGGGAATCTGTGGTTGAGATGCCATGTGGCTCTCTTCACACGGCGCCCTAGGTGTTCTCGGGACATGAGAGCTGGGTCCCCATGGAGAGTGTGTAGAGAGGAAGGAGAGAAAGAAGCAAGTAAAAGGAAAAGGGGCTGCAGTGCCTTTTGACAATGAGTCCTATCCTTTCACTTCTGCTTTATTTTGTTAGAAGTTAAGTCACTAAATCCAGTCTACACTCAGAGCAAGAGAATTCGGCTCTGCTTCTTGAAGAATGCAGACATATTTGCAGACATATTTTACAGACATATTTTACAACCATCACACTTGGAATTAAGGCCCTGTGGTATCTGGCCCTGACTAACCTAGACCAGTTACATGCTACCTCTGGACCTTGACTTCCTCCTGGTCCCTGCTGGAGAGGCTTTGGTGAGCAGGCAAACATCTGAGTTGAGCACCGTCTGGGACCACGGGGAGCAGGCACGCTGTGTGTGTGCCTGGGCTTGGGGGAGGGCGGTAGGCACAGGGCTGCCACAGCACTCCCCGCGGTCTGTGCCTGTGAAGGGTCACAGGGCCGTAGGGGTGGCCCCCAAGCAGGGAAACCTGGCCCTTGGCCGGAGTCTTGCCTCACTGCTCGCTTGCTGCAATAGTCAGGCACAGGCCTTCCTCTCTCTGGGCCTCAATTCCCTTGTCTGCAGATCAGAGATGACAGGCGGTGCTGGGGCTATTAAACAAGACGGTGAATGAGAGGAAGCTAAAATCCCTCCCTTTTTTCCAATCTGCCTCTGAGCCGCCAAGGGCAGCAGGCTTAAATCACCTCGCCATACTTACTGGCACCAACGTAGACTACGTTCCTCCAGCCTTGGCTGGATCTTAAGTACCACTCGGTCACTCCTCCACTGGTCCCTAAGCTCCTTCCCTTTCCACCCTGCTGCTCTTACCTGGGGGGTCCACATACCATTCTCCTCTGCACCCAGCCAACAACCCCAGCTCCCTCTTAGTGGGGAAACAGGCCTTTCAGGGGCCCAGGCCCTTCTTGCTCATGTATCTGCAGCCACCTGTCTACATTTCCCTGTCTGTCCCCTCCTGGGTCTCACACCCTCCTGCCTTCTGCTTCTGATCGTCCCACTTCCTGGGTGTTCCCTCTCTACACCTGCAAGCTCCCACCCACGCACGGCCTCTGCATTCCTGGACAAGTTTTTCCAATCAGCTGTCTCCTGCTACCTCCTTGCCCCAGTCTTTGCTGCTCCCAAGGTGGTCTTCCCAGCAGCCACCAGGTTCCCAGAGGCTCCCCTGCCCACTTGCCTCCTTGAGAACTTTTGACATTGGCCCTGATTCAGCAGGACAGTGGCTAGAGACCCCAGGCGTCTAGGATCCAACCTGCCTTCCTGAGACCCCATGAAGCTCACTCAGGACATGGGATAGAGTTACCAGGCTAGGGCCTCATTAATTATCTCAGGCAGCTCAGCCCAATACGTAGGTGTTTTTTCAGTCTAATCCTTCCACTCAGTCTGGAGCTCCTCAATGGGAGGCCTCCTGGTCTGCTTTTTCCTTCTTGAAGTTCTTGGTCTTTCTCTCCCAAGCCCTTTGCCAGCAGCCCCCTTCTCAGGCCTGTGTGCCTGGTTTCCCCTTCTGAGTTGCTCCGGGCTCTCTGGATGAGCAGTGTCATGAGGGTGTCCTACGGAGTCACAGTCAGTGACTCCAACTTGGCAGGGTCTGCAACCACTGGCCACCTCTTATTTCTCTTTCTTTCTCTCTCTTTTTCTGTTTCTTCACCGCCCCCCCCCCCAGTCCTGGGGATTAAACCCAAGGCCTTCTGCATGCTAGACAAGCACTTTATCACTGTTTTACATCTTCCCCTCCCCCGTTAATACAGGCTCTTGCTGATTTGCCTAGGCCGGCCTCACACTTGGGATCCTCATGTGTCAGCCGCCTGAGCAGCTGGGATTACAAATGAGTGCCACATTCATTCTCTCTCTCTTTCTCTCTCTCTGTCTCTGTCTCTGTCTCTGTCTCTGTCTCTCTCTCTCTCTCTCTCTGTCTCTCTCTCTTTCGTAACGGCTATCGAATTCCTGACCTCACACTTGCCAGGCAGGCACTTGTGCTACTGAGCTAAATCCCCGGCCCCACCTTCTTTTTGATCACATCCTTCTGGGCCTTTTTATGCGTGGTCTCCTGAGTGTCAGACCCCAAATTAAAGCTGTCTGTTCTCTCTCCTACCTCATCATCAGGACCCAAACCAAGTTCTTTATCTTGTCTCTAATACGGCTCTCCTTCCTGAGTGTGCCATCTCATTGGGCTCTGTCATTTCTTGTCATTTCATCAGGTACTTACTGAGTGTCCACTAGGTGCCAGATACTGTACTGGGTGCTGGTTCGATGTTTGCAGAGGGTTCCATGGATGCCCAGACCCGTTAGCCTGTGTTTTGCACCCCAGCCCCTGGGTGTTTCTAGCACTTCACAACTACCACCTTCCTTTGTTTAGTGACTATTCTTTGCTCCAGAAGCTTCTTTATCCACAGGTGCTGAGAACCAGAAAGCATGGATAGTTATGTCTCCTTCTCCAACTCTTACGCCCCCAGGTCCCTCAGCCAGTGCCTCCTTTGCTTGGGAACATGAAAAGCCAGCTCCCTTGCTTCCAGGAGGGACAACTTGGAGGTGTGACAGAATTCCCTGTGGGGTCAGGCTGAGGTCTCTCTGGGGACTGTAGTAGGCCACTTCCCCCTTTCCCATCCTGCTGCTCCATTCTTTCACCTACTTGTCTGGGGTTGACCTCCTGAGTAACTCACTGGCATCTAAATTCCTGTTGCAGAGTCTGCTTTTTGGGTCCAGCAGCCAAGAGTTACCAGCTCCTCTGAACAACTTCTGAAATCTTGCTTAGATTCTCACCTGCTGCATCCTGGGGCCACCCTCCCAGTGTGGCCCTTGTCACTTAGATGAGTGCACCAAGCTCCTCCAGAGTACAAGCTTCACTTCTCCAGCCTGGAACTCACAGCTGATCACGCCATTCCTCCCTCCGCACCCACCTCCCAGTCCACCCAGCAAAGCCACGGGCCAAAGATTTAAATGGTAAAATGCCAGACACCCCAAACCTGACAATAGGAAGTACCAGGGAGGATGAGGAGTGACTTTCCCACTCTGCTGGTAGGAACGCTAAATGGTGCAGCCTTTTAATATGGTTTGAGAGAGTCTTATAAAGTTAAATAGACATTTAAAAATTTTTGGAGAACTTTTGCAGATGTCTTTTAAAAATATATATATATGTATATATATTGTTTTTAGTTGACATAATTGTACATATTTATGGAATGCAGTGTGATCCCTCCCCATAGTTTGAGAACATTTTAGGAAGCACTCTACCACTGCGCTACACCCCCAGCCCGAGTGTGCTGCTCTGACACTCATATATAATGCATTTAATCTAATCAACATAATTAGCATATCCATCATGTCAAACATTTAGGTGATTCATGCAGTCACCTAAAAAAGTGTTCTTTGTGGTAAGAACATTCAAAGTCCTCCCTTGTGGCTGTTTCGAAATTCAAAAAAATTTATTATTAACTTTAGGCATCCTACCATGCTACGGAACACTAGAACTGAATCCTCCTGTCTTCCTGTCTTTTTGTAAAACATATATTTTCCCACAGAACCCAGTAATCTCACTCTGGGAAATTTACCTAGAGGAATGAAAATGTTTGTCCACATCAACACTGCTCTGTAGATGTTTACAGTAATTTTGTCTATAATTGCTTCAAAACTTGAAACAACCCAAATATTATTCAACTAGTACAGAGCTTAAAGCAAGCAAAAATTGTAATATATCCATGTAATAGGACAATTTTCTCAACAAAAAGCAATAAATATTGATTCACTAAACAACATAGAGGAATCTCAAAACCATGATGATAAGTGAAAGAAGGCAGATTCCGAAAGGCTGCATACTCCATGGTTCCATCTAAGTGATATTCTGGAAAAGGTAAAAATATAGGAATAGAGAGCAGATCAGTGGTTGCCAGGGACTGGTAGAGCACAAGTGAATTTCTTGGGCTGATGGAAATGTTTTATATTTTAATTGTGGTGGGGAGTGATGCAGTTCCATATATCTACCAAAATTCTACACTAAAAGGAGTAGACATTGAGTAAACCTAATTACAAATTAATGCAACCACTTTGGCAATAACTACAAAAGCCTAACCCATGTCTATGCTATGGCCCAGCACTCTACTCCTAAAAATATTACCTAGCAGAATTGATTGCATGCAGTCACCTAAAAAAGTGTTCAGAATGCTCAGCAGCTTTATCTGTCATAGAAAAACACCTGGAAACAACCCAAATGTCTACTAACAAGAGAACGGATCCGTAGATCCTTCAGTGGTGTATTCCCATGAAGGAATACTGTATAGCAGTGAAAAGACAAGACAAATTAAAGAAGACAAATTACATCTCCAACCTGTGTGAACCTCATAGTGAAAGAAGTCAGACTCACTGATTGTAGTCATAAGAAGTTCAAGAGAAGCAGAAACTCTTGGGTGATAGAAGTCAGGAGGGATGGAAGTACTAACTGGGGAGGAGTGCTAGGGATGAAGGTGGATTGAAGGTGGATGAACTTGTTTTGTGTCCAGACCTGATAGTGATGTGTGTGCAGAATTAAAAACTCACTGAGTTGAGTTGCACCGCATAGATTTGTGCCCCATGCTGCATGTGCACAACAGAAAGTACATTCAGCTCATGACCAGCTCTGTGGATCGTTACAAGTGACCAGGGCTGACAGACAAAGAGGAAAACAAGAGGACCCTACCAGTAGGTAAGGTAAAACTAGTGCCTGCGTGGGCCATTGAAATCCACGGAGGAGGAACACAGTCTCTAGAAGGACACAGGAATCAGGTTACCCATGAAAGGCAGAAGGTTTAATTAAGTCTGGCTTAACACAATACATGTGATTGTCTGATGATAATCCCCGACTCTACCCCTTGGCCCCATCTGCTCAGCTTCGGTCGCATCCCTAATTGCTCAATGTCCCGGGCTCCCTCTCCTCGGAACATAAACACACACACATCTCACGTTTGATGAAAACCGGTTCCCTCGGGACCTTGCCTCCTCCTCTCTTCCCCTTGCTCCAGTGGTCGGTTTCTCAGCCAGCTGTGCCTCTGCCCCACACCCGCATGCTGCTCTTACACAGGTCCCCCAAAGGAAAGCATTGCTTCTCCCCAGGTCGCCCATTCAGCCTCGCTGCTCACAGCCCGTGCTGGTCACTTTTGCCTTCTGTAGTGTCCACCTCCCTTGCTTCCTGCTGTCCTCTCTGCTCTCCCAGGACCCCTCTGGATCCTCTTCTGCCTCTGTGTCTCCCGAGCTTCTTCTGCAAGAACCGTGACTCAGGGCCCGGCTGGTCCTCCTCGGCCTTCTGAGCTGAAACCCCCAAGGGACATGGCTCAAGCTCAGGGAGACCCCAGGCCTGGCCCTACCTCTCAGCTCTCAGCGCTGCCTTTGGGGTGCCCAGTGACTCCCAGTGCCCCTGGCTCTGTTCTATGACTGATGTGTGCAGTACAATGGGGCCCCGGGTACCCACGATAGGGCCGGTGGCCATGGGTCTTGTGAGCCTGCCACAGTCAGAGCCCAAAATGCTGGAAGAAAGGAGAGGTTGCCCTGGGTAAGTGCTCCCCCAAACTCCCTGCTACCATTCTATAGCAGAGAGATGGAGGCCCAGAGAAGGGGAGCCATCTGCTTAGTCGCAGACTGAGGCAGGGGACAGAGGGACCCCTGGCCAGAGCCCATCCTGTCACCCCCGGCCTTCCTTTTAGTCCAGCACCTGCCTCCACAGATGGGGGTCTGCTGATGCACGGAGCAAATTCTTGCATGCTATGAGAGGGGCCCAGCAACCTGGAGGGTTGAGGACCTACTATGTGCTGCCTGCGCTTCCTCTGCCACAGGCTGCTGGGATTTAGAGCTCCTCTCCAACAATGGCCTCTTCTCCTGCCTTTTGCCACCAGTCACCCCTCACCCCTAGAGGCTCCGTTTTGTCCCTTTTGACACTCCAGTTGGTTTCTGTAATTTAAGAGAGAAAGAGAGAGAGAGAGAGAGAGAGCAGTTGAACTGCATTGCAGAAATGTTATTTTATGTCAGGAGAAGTCTGTTCAGGAGTCGTGAGGATTAATCCAGTCATCAGGCACTGAGGGGGTTCAGAAGTAAAGGCTAGTGGTTTCCGCTGGGGGATGGAACAAAACCCCCATCAGTGTGAGCTGCTACCAGGACCTGGGGCAGACAAGAGGGCCCAGAAGAATGGCAGGCTCATGTTCCTTGACAGTAGGAAAATGAATCAATTTTGTACCGTTCAATGAAACACATGTTCTTGTCCAAAACTAATTTCCTACTGTCACACTTACCCCACCCTCAGCTCAACTGTTCCTCTCTTCCATCACTCACTGGAATGCCACCCTTCCCATAAGAGTGCCAGTATTCTGAAATGTATCTTCTATTCCCAGAATTCCAGAATTCCACACGTGAGTTTCATTTTTTGCCTCTGAAACGATGCCCAGTGGAAAGTCCCCCAGCTGCCTTTATGAAGGAGACCTGGGAGCTGGGGGAGAAGGTTGGGAGGGGGACTTTCCACTGGGCATCCTTTCATAGATTTCAAATTTTGGACTGCACATATGTATTTTCTTATTTAAAAAGCTTTTAAAAATGTTTGCATTAGCTGGGCGTGGTGGCACACGCCTTTAATCCCAGTACTCGGGAGGCTGAGATAGGTGGAGTGTTGTGAGTTCGAGGCTGGCTTGGGCTACAACTCCAGCGCAAGGCTGGCCTGAGCTGCATAGTGCGACCCTGCCTCAAAAAACTAGGGCTGGGAGTTTAGCTCAGTGGCTTAAGTGCCTGCCTGGCAGACACAAGGTTGTGAGTTCAATCCCCGATGCCACAAAAAAAAAAAAAAAAAAAAAAAAAGTTTGCATTTAAGAACCTCTGGACTATGTTCAGAAGTAGCGTCCCTTGTCCCTCCCAAGACCTTCACAGCCAGGATCTCCTTTGTGTCCTTTTTCAGTGCTTCTGTGCTTTGCCTTGAGGTTAATCTGATAAAGATCCTCAAAGCCTCCCTATGGCCCAGCCACCTCCTCTGACCTCTCTGGACATGGCCACCTTTGGCCACTCAGTCTTCCGGAACTTTTGTCCCCAGAGGCTCCTGCAGTGAAGGCTCCTGTGACCCGCCTTCCCACCTCCATCCTCTGGCTCTCCCTTTCCACCTCTCCAGCCTCCTCCTTGCACTGCCATCTGTCCGGAAAGCCTTGACTCCCTCCTGGAACACAGACCTCCAGTGCGCACTCTGCATCAGGGCCCTTCCTGCTTGGGTTCAGCTCTCACAGCCTTAGTGCCAGCCCCTTTGCTGAGCCCCGGAGCGCAGATCTCTGCGATACCCATTGTTTCTCTCAGGGAATACACACTAACGTGTCTACTTGCCCTGCTTCAAGTATGTGCTTGGTCACCTCCTTGCTGTGAGCCAGTTTCCCAACCTCTTTTTAATTCTGCTTTTCGTGTGTCAGTGATGATAGATGAGGCAGTGTTTGCCTTCCAAAATAGTTACAAATATAAATGAATTAGTGTAAGTAAGTAAAGCTAGAGGGACACAGTCCGTGCATTGTAAACACTAAATGCATTTGTGAGATTAAAATGTCCTACATGAAACTCCTGATCTCCGCCTCAAAATCTCCATCCTCTGGTGGCACACCTCACTGCCACCCAGTCCGTCCTGAATGCCAGCAACCCAGGGCCCTTGCTTGACTCTGCCTCCTCACCCAGGGTGCATCTCATCATCAGCTCTGGTCCATTTTACCTCCTAAATACCTCTCCCCATCTCCAGTCCCTCATTGGTCCATGAGCCCCTGAAATTGTTCTTATTAAACTCATCAATGTTCCACTAATTGCCAAATCAAGAGAAAATTTTCAACTTTCATTGGTTCGGATTTTCTGCTACATTTGGTCCTGCTGATTCTGTCCTCCTAGAAATGCTTCAGCAGCTCAGTTTCCATGACAACCTGCTCTCTAGCTCTGCTGACATGGCCACGTGGTGATGACATTTCTTTCTGCCTTTGCTTTTGTAGTTGCCCCAGGCTCTCCCAGCCCCCAGAGTGGTGAGGTGGAGGTCCTGAGACGCTGGTGGGGCTCTCTCTACCTCTCCATCTCCTTGAGCCATTCATGGCTGGTGATACAGCAAACACTCAACTCTGTCTCTAGTTGAGATGTCCTGAGACCAAGTTGCTAGACCTAGCTCTCTGCTGGTCAACTCCCTGAGGTATCCACAGGCCCTTCAAAGTCAACACTAGGCTGAGGCCATGATCCCTTCTTGGTCTAGTCACTTCCCCACGTCCCAGTGAGAGCTCCATATGTCAAAGATCACTTTGTGGCTCTTTTCTGCTCCTAAGTCTTTCATGGCTCTCCCTTGCCAACAAGACTGAGTTCAAGCTCGTTAACATGGCATGTAGTTGGACATGGTGGTGCATGCCTATAATCCCAGCACTTGGCCCTTCAAAGTCAACGCTAGGCTGAGGCAGGAAGGATAGCCTGGGCTAAATAGTAAGTTCAAGGACAGCCTAGAATACTTAGCAAGACACTGTTTCAAAAACAAGCAAGCAAACAAACAAACAAACAATATGGCATGAGCCAGTCCCTGCTGACTTTTCCAGCCTCATTTTCCTTCAGACCCTATCTCATGTCAGGTCCAGAAACACCAGGCAACCTCCAAGCACACACCTTGCAATGGACTTAGAACTCTGTTCACACTGTAGCGCGTGCCTGAAAGTTTTTCCAGTCCTTCGGTCCCAGCCCCAACTTCTTCAGACATCAACTCAAGCAGTACCTTCTCCCCAAAACTTTTTCTGACACCCTGACTCCCCATCTCTGGGCTCCCTTCTTGTGCTCTCATAACACTCTAGGCCAGTGATGGCGAACCTTTTAGAGCTTTCAATGATACAAACAACCTGCTGCGGCACGCGTGCCATAGGTTTGCCAGCACTGCTCTAGGCATTATCTCCATTCTCATCAGAACAGGTTTGGTTGCAAGCAACAGATACCAAGTTTGAAATAGCTTGTAGGCAAAAGAGGACTTTATTAGCTCAGAGAAGGGGAAGGTTCATCCAGGTTTCTGGGAAACTGAGTGTGGAGATAAGAGATGAGGAGAAAGTCTCTGATCCTCAGCTGCACCAGTATAATGCCCATTTTATCACTATGTATGTATAACAGCTTTCTTGAGGTATAACACATATATAAATAAACTGCATGTGTTTAAAGTGTATAACGTGATGAATTTTGACAGATATATACACTTATGAAACGACCCCTAGTTAGAAAAAGAAACATATCTCTTACCCCAAACAATTTTTTTTGGTGTCATTTTGTGGTCCCTCCTACTGTCTGTCCCCCACCCTACTCCTTACATTCCCCAGGCAACCATTTTTGCCTCTGTACATCAACCGGCAACTTCCAGAATATTATGAAAATGGAGCCATAGAGAATGTACTCTCGTTTCATCTGACTTCTTTCACTCAGCATAACTATTTTGAGATGCATGAATGTTGTTTTTGTCTATTAATAGTTTATTCTTTTTAATTGGTGAGTGGTGTTCCATTGTGTAAATGTACCACAGTTTGTTTATTCATTCACACACTGATGAACATTTGATTAGTTTCCAGTTTTTAGTTATTACAAATAGATCTGTTATGGGCACTCATATACCTGTCTTCTAAGAAATTTTGTAGTACATGTTTGTAGTGCATAATTATTACATTTATCGTGGGGTGTTTGTACATGTACATTCTTTTTAATTCTTTTTTAATTCCCCTCTCCCCTTCTTCCTCCCCACTCTCTTCCCTCATTCCACCATTTGTACCAGTCTTTGTATGGATACACAGTTTTGTTTCCTTGGGTAAATTTCTAGGAGAGAGATGGCTGGGTAAGCTTCTAGGTGTGTGTTTAGCTTTCTAAGAGCCTGCCAACTTGTTTCTAAAGCAGTTGTACCATTTATGTTCCCACCCCACAATCTATGAGAGTTCCAGTTGCTCCATGTCCTCACCAACATTTGACATGATCAGTGTGGTGGTTAGGGTGGGATGTCATCTTAATTGGCTTTGGGATCTGCCCAGGGGTCTTGTAGAGCACCCTAGTGGGTGAGCCTAGATGGCTTACGGCAGCATGGTCTTGGGTATTACGTCTGGTGCCCCTCTTCCTTTCTTCTCTGGCACTGTTTCTTGCCATGAACGAAGCAGCTTTGTTTGCCAAGCCCTTCCATCATGATGTTCCTGCTTTGGATCCTACTAACCATGTACTCAGTTCCCGTGAGCTTAATTATACTTCCCCTTTAAACTGTGGGTGTTGGGTATTGTGTTCCAACAATGGGAAAGCTGACTAATACAATCCGTGTTTTTAATTTTAGATATCCTGATGAAGTTACTCCATTGTAGTTTTAATTTACATTTCCCAAATGACTAATGATTGTTGGACGTCTCTTTCTGTGTTTATCTGCCATCTGTTCTCCTTCTTTGGTGAACTATCTCTTCAAAGCTTTTACTCATTTCTTACAGGGTAGTTTGCTTTTTTCTTTTGAGACAGGGTCTTGCTGTGTAGCTCAGGGTGCTCAGGAACTTATGATTCTTCTGCCCCAGTCTCTCGAGTACTGGGATTATAGATAGGAAACATTACACCCAGCTAGTTTGCTTTTTTGGTTTATTATTGAGTTTTGAAACTTCATATATTCTGGATACAAATCCTTTATCAGCTATACGGTTTGCAAATATTTCCTCCATGTTGTTGGTTTTTAAAATTCTTTCGGCAGTGCCTTTCAAAGAACATCAGTTTTGAATTTTGATGAAGTCCAATTTATCAACTTGTTGTTTCATGGCTCATGTTTTTATCATTTTGTTTTTTTACGGTGTATTTAAGAAATTTTTGCCTAACCTCAGGTGCTAAAGGTTTTCTCACGTTTTATTACAGTTTTAATTTTTAATCTTTTTATGTTTTACCTTTACTTTTGTTACTAAGTAAGTGGGGCTTCTGTGTTGCTGAGAGTCCTTGTGATTATTGTACTGTATCCATAAGGCAAAGTTTAAAACCTTCCCTAGATCCCCACTGCTCTTGGGATAAAATTCTAAGTCCCCAGCATGGCTCAAAGGGTCTGCCTGAGTTTCCTGGCACAATTCCCTATCCTTCTTCTCTCCGGCATCTCCTCAAGCCCTATGCTCTGGGTACACTGATGAAATGGCAATTTCCTGAGCTCAGTTCCCAAAGTAGTTAGTCCTTCCTCTGAGCTTTAGGACAGGCTGGACCAGATAACCAGGTGAAGTAAGACTCTATGCCCCCTCTTCTCCAGACAGAAAGTCTTAAACTTTGAGACTGCAGCCTGGACCCACTTAGGCATCTTCCAGGCTCTCCCAGCATTGATTTCCTCTTTTCCATCAAGCCTTCCCTGTCCTAAGCTACCTGTTCTTAGGTGCAGGGTCCCAACACATTTCTTCCCAATCTTTTCCTGGGTGCTTTTTTTTGTTTTCACAGATGAGATTATATCTTGCATGTGATTTGTACCCTGATATCCCAGTTGTTCCTCCACTTTTTATACCATACAATACAAATTTTCCAGCGCTTTTTATAAAAATACAATTAGTCAGTGACTAATAGTGCATTTGAATGAATATAAAATAGTTTACATTTTCCCAATAGTTGGTTATTTTGGTTGCTTCCATTTTTTATTATAAACAAGGCCATACTACGTCTCTTTGTACATAAATCTTCTGTCAATTTGAGATTATTTCCTTCTGATGGAGTGCCATAAATGTAATTACTGGGTCAAAGGCTGTAGTAATTTACATTCCCATCATTGGTATTGTCTGTTTCATCACACCCTAGCCAGCATGGGGTATTCTTATTAAAATTTTTTTCTCTACTCTGTGACTGGCAAACAGTGCTATCTCACTGCTATTTTAATTTACTTTAAAAAAATAATTAGATAATGGAAAATAGGTTCAACCTATGAGCCATAAAAAATTAATCTTCTGTTAATTGAGTGTTCCTACCCCTTCACATTTATCCAGCAGTGAATTGAATTTTTAAAACTCAATTTGTATGGATTCTTAAACACCAAGGATATTAACCCTCTGCATGACATCCTCAAAGTAATTTTCAATTTTCATACAGTTAAATCTAAAATTTTAAATCCAAATTATTTTTCTTTTCTTTGTGGTTGCTTCCATTACTTTTAAGCCTAGATGTCTCATCCAGAGTTTTGGATGAGTATTTCCTTTTACTTTATTCAAGTGTGATTTTTAATTTAAATCTTTAATCCCTCCAAACTTGATGCTGATGTGTGATGTGAAGTGAAGAAGGCAGTAGATTTGCTTTGCTGAACAGCGTAGTAATCATTCCGGCACCTCTGATTGACTAATCCCTTCTTTCCTCACTGCTTCAGGGTGTTTTTTTTTTTTTTTTAACTGTGTGGAGTCCAGTGACATTTCTCTTGTGCTATGTGTGGGCTTCGTGTCCTCTCCCCACTCTCTGCTCTTCTGTGAGTTTACTGGGCCCACTGTTCTCAGGTACTGGCATTGTGTTGTCATCGCACAGCTCCTGCCTTGGCTTTAGAGCGCCTGGGGAGTTTTGGGAGTTCTTAGCACAGAAGACAATTGTGCAGGCTATTGTCTGCCCAGGTTCCCAGAGAATCAAAAGCCACAGCTTCTCTGAGCAAGATCTTGGTCTTGATAAATGAAAGATTCTGGAGTCCTCTTTGGAGCTTGCAGATTTGGAGTCAAAGCTAAAGGAGGAGGCAAAGAGTGCATGCTGAGACAGTAGACAGTAAAGAATTCAAGATATCAGAGCTTGAGCCCAATAAAGGGGCTAAGAGTTCAACCTCTAGGCAGAAGGAGGGACATCTGAGGATTAGACCAAAACTTTGGTACTGCCTGAACACTCCAGAAAATCCTCAGGCTTCACCTCCTGAGTCCAAGGAGGAATAGGATAGTGTCCCTGACAATATTAGGGTAACTCAGAGCGGAAGCCTTAAGCATAACTCTGTATCTATGGCAAGGAGAACAAAGGTACAATGTCCCAGCAGAGCCTGGGAAACTAGTGGGCATCTGAGGGTGTTTATAGTTCCCCCTCATCCCAGGACTGCATGAGACTGAGAGTGAGTGCACTTGGGGCTCAGGGAAGTCAGGGATATGAGGATGTAGAATTCAGGGTTCAATGATTGTGGTTGCCAGTACTCGAGTTTGGGACCAGAGAGGCCTGGCACAGATGAACAGCATATTTATTCTGTCTGTGACAATATGGCATTCATTTCCATCACATATGAGTCACCTTACCCTGAGTCCTGAGTCTTGGACCTGCACCTTGACACTGTGGTCCCATGGATGTGGTTTGGGGTGTATTTTGGCGTCCAGGTATGCTGGTCAGACCTCAAGCTAGGCAGCCAGTGTCTTCTCCAGATGATCTACCAATACTGCTTTTGTCTTTTCTAACTTTTACTTCTGATTTTGGGCTTGGTTTCCCTGGCAGGATATGGCAGAACTGGGACAGAGTCAGAGGTGAGGGGAGCTGACTGGTGTTCTCTGTCCTCTACTTACACACTAGGTCTTCCAGAGCCTTGGAGGACTCTACATGTGGTCTCACGGTGCTTTTTTGTTTTTCTGTAAAATGTTTTCCTCATGGTGCTGGTGACGATCACAGGAGACGATCGTTATGATCCATTATGTAGACTGTGGCACTCTGTGCCTTTGCTGGGGTGGGCTGACCTCCTTCCCATATCCATCAGTCCTGTGTGACAAGGATATCAACCACATATGCACCGTCTCCAAATCACCGAGTCCTTCCCTCTGCTATGCCAAAGTTAGCACACACCGATGTCTTTCTTTGTATCACTAATCACAAACTCTTCTTGACTAATAAAATTTGAGCTTCCATCTCAGACATTTTATTTCAAAGCAAAAAATATTTATTTAGCAGCCCCCAGTTGGCTGCTCCAGGCCAGGGATCACTACAACCTGAATGAGACAGGGTCCCTGCCATGGGAAGATGAAATTCCTGCCAAAGTGAGACACAGTTAACTCACAAAGGTTACGCACAAATTCCTTGAAAGAAAAAAAAATGGTGTACAGGCTACTGGGTAAAAGGCTGAGTGTGGAATCCCATTGTACGAGTGTGGATGGCTGGGTGCCTGGCCCACGCGCCTCATTTCCTCCGAGGCTTCATTTAGCTAATTACCTCTGCTCTGCAATGACTCACTTCCCACAGGTATGTTTCTCTGGGAAGATTAATATCAAATATTTTCTTCATTAAAAACAAAACCAAACAAAAACTTGTTTTCGCCTTTATTTTTATCCTCCTCCTCCTTTCACAGGTAGATCTGGATCTCTGTTGCTCCTGATGCCCCCTCTCCTCCCATACCTTCCAGAAGCCAGCAAAGGGTCCCAGAGGCCAAGTTCAGGGTCATCAGACACCTCCCCTGACAACCCTGCATAGCCTCTCTCTCCTTCTTGGGCTCCTGGGAACCCCTTTTTTGCTTTCCCCCTGTGGCCCCTTCTTCTAGGCCACTTCTTCCCGTATCCAGTTCCCTGACTGCTGGTGTTCACCTAGGTTCAGCCTCTGTCATCTGCTTGCTCCTCTGACCCCTATTCCTTAATGTAGCCTCTTTCCTAAGCAACCTAAATCCCTTTCACTCCAGACTGGGCTCGAAGCCTCTCCAGGCTCCATCTCCAGCTATATTCTCTTTGGGTTCCAGAACTCTTAAATCCTAAAGGTACCTACTCTTGTTCAGGATCAACAGATAACTCTTCTCTCAGTCTCAAACCTGCTCCTAACCCACATCATACGGAATGACACCACCAGCCAGGGGAAGCCAGGGGTTTCCCTCGGTGACTCACCTGCCCTCATACTGCCATCCACAGTCCTGCCCCAACCTCTGCCATTGGGACCTCCCTATGGCCCTGCATCGTTCTTCCAATTCTTTTCTATCATCATCAGTGTCCCAGTCCCAGCTGCCACTAATTTGGTCTGGATGACAGATGGGAGGGTGCCCTCTCACAGGTCTGCCTGTAGCCCCTCCTGCCCCTGTTACTATCCTTTCCTCACCAGAAGTCAGAGAGATGATTTCTACCTGCAAATCAGACTGGGTCACCACGTCTGTGCACCTCCACTCTTCTTGGAATAAAACCTTCCAGGCACCTGACCTCTCCTCTTTTCATCTCTCTCCTCCTCATCCACTGGGCACCTTTCCCCAGACCATGCCCTGCTGCTCCACCTCTTGGCCTTTGCGTCTGCCTGCCTCTCTGCCTGGAGTGCTTTTTGATCTCTTGACGTGGCTGATTCCCTTATCTTTCAGGTGTCTGGGGAGCCTTAGTAGATCTCAACCCTGACTCTAGGGTCCCTCACTGATCTCAGCACCATGCCCTTCTCCTTCATGGCTATCATTTTCATGTGATTTGGTTCATGTATGTTTCCCTGTTCAAACCATAAGCTCCATGTGGGAACAGATACTTCTGTCTTGTTCACAATCTCCCCATCAACCAGCCACTTGAAAGAGGTGCTCAGAAACTATTTGTTGAATCGAGCCGAAAACTTCCTTTTGACTCTATACTCTGATTTCCAGCTCCCAGACAATCCTTCTTTAAACTTTTTAAATTATCTAAACTTAACTATCTAAACTTCTGTAAAAGGGCTGTCTTCACCAAGTGACTATCTATCATCCTCAGGCACTGCTGTCGGGGTTCTGCTCTGTCACACTCCTGAAACTGCTCTTGCTGTGGGCTCCCATCACCCCCTAATTGCCACCTTCAGTGGGTGTTTTTCATTCCCTGTCTTATTGGAATTCTCTGCAGGCTTTGATATTGTTGATCACTCTTGCCTTCTTGAAACACTTGGCTCTCCTGGTTTCCATGACAACACCCTCTCCTTACTTTTAACCCATCTTTATGACAATTTTTTCTTCTCAGTTTCATTAACCGGAGCTGACTCAACCACCTTTAAAATGTTAGGGTCCTGAAGACTTGATAGGTAAAGATGTCGATTCTCTCCACATTAATGTACAAATTCAATGCCTCCCTAATCAAAATCTCACCAGGACTTTTTAGTGGAACTTAATACACTGATTCTAAAAGCCATCTGGTAGAAGTGGGCAAAAATAGCCAGGAGAAGTTTGAGAAAGAAAAACAAGTGATGAGAACACAGTAGAGGAAAAGATCTGGATTTGCCCTACTAGGTAGCATATGACAAGACAAAGCAACAGTGAGTAAACTGTATAGCAATGGCACAGAGATAGACATACTGACCTACAGAACTGGGAATCTCAGACTCTGACCCACATCTGGAGGGAGTTTGCCAAATTCTAGGTAGGGCATTTCAGATGATGAACATTTGTTGCCAGGGACTTAGAGACCCCATTCCTTAGTTCCGAGTTTCTTTGAAGAAGGCCCAGCTAGGTAGCCTCCCTCATGCTGGACTACTTTCTTTCCTTTCCAGACCATTTCTTTTCTCTCCCTTCAGCACTCACCTATGTAGTTACCATTCTCTTAAGACCTAGCTCTTATTCTTTTTATCTGAGTTTTCCTACATAACCCTGGATGGTAAGTAAGTATATTGAATATTATATTCATTATTTAATTCTTATTTTCTTGTGTATTTTTGAAACATATTATCACAGAGACAGTGATACCCAACCATGACAGAAAACTTGAAGAGTAAGTAAAGCATGAAGAATATATATATATATATAAAATTTTGTACCATCTTTTTACAATGATTATATGCTAAACATTTCCTCAAGTTAGTCAACATTCTTTGTAATTATTACATTTAATCCATTTATTTATTTATTTATTTATTTATTTTGATGAAGTTTTAGTACATTTAATCCATTTAATAATCCATTTAAGGAAAGGAAGATAATTTGGTTGGTCATTTCCCTGAAGCTGGAGATTTTGATGGTTTCTTCTTTTTTTCTTTCCCTGTTATCCTTTAGTCTCCTGTAACTAAAGCCACAGTACACATCTGTCTGCACACATCTTTGGGCACTGCTTTAGATCATTTTCTTGGAATGAGCTCCCTACAAATGGAATTACTGAGTCAAACAATATGAATCTTTTTGAGGCTCTTCACGCATCTTGAGCAAATTGCCTTCTAGAAAAGTTTTGCCACTTCACAGTCCTGCCAGCTGTGCACAAGAGGTCCCATGCCAACGCTGAGGCTGAGCCTGCACTGTGAGCTCTTGCTTTGAAAAGTGTTCCTTGGATGGGCCAAAGTATCTCTGCATCCTATTTACGTTTATTTTATTATGAGTAAGTTCAACATTTGCAACCGAATTCGCCTTCTGAACTTCATCTTTCATAAATGGACTCTTAATGGTTTTTATTGCCCCAACATTTTGTTATGAAAACTCTTACTGCCTGTATGAATGTTTTATTTATGAGAATTTTCAACATACATAAGCTTTACATTTCCTATTGTCAATTATATTTGTATTTTCCACTACAATTCTCTATGCGTGTGAAGGCTGCAACGACCTCCCTCAACCACAGTTTGGATAATGAATCATTTCCTTTTTAATGGAGTTATTAGTGTGCTTTTTTCTTTATTTTTCTTTTTCTGCATTTAAATCACCTGTCACTGATTTAGGTAGTTGGTATGAAGGGAAATAAAAATTACTTTATATTTTTCAAACAGAGAAGATAATTTTCCAGCCCCATTTAGTGACAAATATTTCCATTTCTCCATTAATTTGTGGTACCTCTGCTCTCATAAATCATAGTCTAGACCAGTGATGGCAGACCTTTCAGAGATCTCAATGATACAAACAGGATGCTGAAACATGCGTGCCATAGACTTGCCACCACTACTCCACACTCTGTGTCTGGGATTGCTTTCAACTCGGTTTCACTGAGATGCCCTCACCTCAGCTTGGTCTCTCTTTCTGCAAGAAAAAAAGGTTATTATGTTTTATATTGTGCTGCAGTATCAGTGAGGGTTAGAATCCTTGAAATTTATATTTCATATCAGATCAGTTGCTTAAGTGTCTGACTCCCAACCTCATTTCCAAATTGGTATCTCACCTTAGATTTCCCACAGCATCACTTTTTCACACATAAACACATTTTTCTGACTACTCCCTGGAAGTCAAATAGCACCATTGTGCTCCACGAGGGTGGGCCAGTGGTAGACCTAGTTCTGAAATCTGAAGGCAGGGAGGCATGGTAGTTGCGAGCCTCTACCTCGCCACATCACCTGCTCTCTGGACACTCATCTTCCTTGTCTTTAAAATGGGGTGTGAAGGCCACATGAGGTGTGTCAATACCACTTTATTCTTCACTCAACAAATGTGTTTTGGCTGCCAGGGAGAGGAGAGTAGGCAGGGCAGGGACGGACAGTGACAAAAGGGCCTCCAAAAAGCTCAGTCTATTAGGAGAGTCCTCTACAACAGAGGACAAAGAAATGATTGCAAGGGCACAGAGGAAACACAGGAAGGGCATGTGCTGAGAACGGAAGTGGGGTGGGGAGCCACGCCCTAGGCAGGGGGCTGGGGAGGGGCCAGTCAGCAGGCTGAGCAGTGAGTAGTAGGGCTTTCCAGTTAGGAAGAAGACAGGAGCCCAAGCTCTGTGGTAGCCATGAACTTGGGCACTAGAGGAATGAAAAATCTTTGCTATGGCTGGAGGACAGGAGGCTGGCACACCCAAGGGGATGGATGGGGCAGACCAAGTGGACCTCACAGGTCTTGAGGAAGGGGTGGGACTTTGTTCTAAAGGCAATGGAGGTCACTGAAGCCTAGTGATGTAAGGGAAAATGACACAATCTTTACATCTTATAGAGTCTGCTTTTTCTTCTGTGTGATGAGTGGAAGGGCAGGGAGGAAGCAAGAAAATTGTGAGGCCATTGCTGTAAGGAAAAGGCAGTCTTGTGGGGGGAGGGCAGGGTCAGCCCAGAGACTGAGACAGAAATGACAGAATTCATTGGATTGCATGGGAGGGAGGAGGTGAGGAAAAGTCACAAGGACTGAAGGATCGGATTTAGGAAACTGGGAAGAAGATTGGCCCATGTGCAGGATGAGGAAAGACAAAATGGGGAGAGAGTTTTAGGGAGCAGAGGTGAACATTCTGGTTGGCATGGTGGGAAGAGCTGGCATAAGGTAGTAGCTGTGTGGGTCTTGAGAGGCTTGGGCTGCGGTATGCAGGGTGACTGCAGAGAAAGATGGAAAGGACCCTGGCATGAGCCTCAAAGTAACTCCACATTTAGATGGGGGATAGAGAAGGATGAGAAGGAGTGGCCACCAAGGAGGAAGGCTAATTGGGAGTTGAGGTGGTCATGATGGTAGCATCATGGAAGCCAAAGGGAGCCAGTCACGTGACAGAGAGGTTGCTGTGTCAAATGCTGCCATGTGGCCCAGTGAATTAAGGACAGAAACTACTGGCTGGACTAGGTAAGGACAGCTGTTGAAAAGGAGGGCAGCAGCCAGAAGGGGGAGCCAGGCTGGGTTGACTGGACTAACTGTGAAGAGCTGAGTCCTCGCTGAAATGGGTGCTTCTAACTGTCCTTCTCTGCCAAGCTCACTGTGCCCAGCCACGGCATAACCTGGTGACACCTCTAACCCCTCCATCCCAGCTACCCAACACCTTCTCTCCCTGTAAGCTCACTCCCTGAGAGTTATCACGAAGTGTTTTTGATATATTAAAAAAAAAGAAAGTATGAACTTTCATTTCAGACACTTGATTTCAGGCAGAAAATAATTATTCTGCCCCTACCTCACCAGCTGCCTGCTGCCAGGTGCCAAAAGGTACAAAAGTGCATCAGAGGCGACCCCAGCCACAAGGCGAGGTGGGATGAGACCACAGCTAATTAGAGCAGCAGTCAGGACCCCGAGGGCTGAGAAAGGCTCACAGAAAACATGGAGATCAGGTTCCCTGGTAAAATGAACATGATTGAATTTTGTTCCTTCCATCAACACGACTAATCCCTTCACCTCGACACTTAATCCCACTGCTCTGGGGCCCCCTTCACTGCCTGTCCTTGCTCTTCAAGCTCAGCTTGCACAGCCCTTTCCTGTCCCAGTGTGGCCTGCGCCCGTGGCCTCCTCCAGAGGGCGTGCTTCGTGGCCCAGTGACCTCCTCCAGAGGGCGTGCTTCCTGGCCCAGTGGCCTCCTCCAGCTGCTTGCTCCTTCCTGCTTTCTCAGTTGGACTCGAGGTTGTTCACCCACTGGAGCTTCTGCCCTTTCCCCAAAGTTGCTGTGGCAAAGGTCCCCAAAGGCCAGGTCTTGGGCATGCCTGGCCTCCCCTGTGCATATGGCCCACCAGTGCACTCTTTCTTCTGGCAACTCCCACCCGGGCTTCTTAGCCCAGCTTTCCCTGCCTTTCCTGTTCTCAGGCTCCCCTTCCTGTGTCCAGCACCACCTGCCAATGTTGGTGTGCCCAGGTTATGGGCTCTGGCCTCTTTCTTATAGGGCCCCTCGACTTCATGAAGCCCTAAAGCTTGGGACTAATCCCCAAATGTGGTATCCAGTTCAGGCCTCCATGTAGCTCTGGACCCACACTCCGTCTTTCTCTGTAATGATCCTTCATCTGTTTCCAGTCCCGTAGTCTCCCCTGAGCCCCAGACCATTTGGCCAACCACTCATCTCAGCAACGTGGAATTTTTGGTGTTCTTTTTTCACCTGATCTTCTCTTTTTATTCAAATTTCTAATCTTTCTTCTCCCATATCATCCTCTTCTGGTGTTTCCTGTTTGGGGAATGACAGCACCACTGTGGTGGGAGAAACTTGGCAGTTCCCCTGGAGTCTCCTACTGCTCTCCCCACATGGCTTTGTGAGAGCATTGGTTGTACCTCCTAGCCTTCTGCATCATCACTACAGTAGTTCAATCCAAGCCATCACCTCTTTCTGTGTCCACTGCAGTCATCTGCCAATTTCTCTGCTTAAATCGCTTCTTTTTCCCCAATAACCCAACCCACAACCAAAATGTTCTTTCTAAAATGTACAGCTTACCTATGCCTGCCCTCTAACTTAAACCCTTTCACCAGCTCTAAGAGAAATGTCCAATTTTGACTTCTCCAGCCTGGCCATATGCCATGCCCACCCCAACATGGTTCTTACCAAATTGTTCCTTCTCCTTGGTTCTTGAACTCATTCTTCATGTCCTTCAGCGAGCTGGGCCTGGTCCTTGCAGGGTAATGAATCATGATTGACCTGTCAGCCATAGATGGCAGGTCCATTTCTTTTGCCAGCGACTGGCTTATGAGTGAGCATTTGATGCAAATCTGATCAGTACAAGTCTTTTGTGGTGGTGTTGGTGGGGTTCTTTAAAAGGTGTCTTAGCCCTTTAAAAGACACATAAGGAAAAACCACTTCCTTTCATTCTTCTCTGGATACTGATATGGTAAATACAATATCTGGAGTGACCGGAGCCCTGTTGTGGCTATAGAAGATGGGAAAACTGAGGGATGACAGAATCCAGGTTCTTGATGACATCAGAGCTGCCTCTCTTGGGACTTCTCTTTATGTGTGATAATAAATCTCTTACCGTCTTAATGCTTTTGAGTTGGGTTTTCTGCCACAATCTTTCTTATTGATAAATGCCTCAACCATGATAGCCTTCTGGCTTCTAGAAGGTACCACCATCCTACCGCTCACGGCTTCCTTGTGGATTCCTTTCATTCCTAGGCAACTTTCACTCCTCTGACCAAGTTTCACTTCCTGATCTGGAAAGGTTTCTCTGTGGCACCTACCAGAGTTTAAATTTATGGATTTCTGTGTCATGTACACATACCAACTCCCCACAAGGAATGTAAACATTATGGTAAAAAATGTTTGGAAGATTTAAGTAAAATTATGGCCTTATTTTATTTGCTTGAATAACACTGGCTCCCTTGCTGGACTGCCATTTCCATGAAAGCAGAGAGTACGCCCATTTTTGTTCAACTTTATGCATTTTTCTACTGTATTTATAATCACAGAGATTGGACAAACGAGTTCACTGACTCAGTCAAGATCCTAGTAGGATTGTTTAGTGCATGCCAAATGATTTGCCTGAAATTCATGTGGTGAAAGGACTATTGGCAGAGTGGTTTGGGGCTCAGGGTTCCAGAGATGATAAGGTACCCAGGCTGAGCAATAGCTGGAAGTCATCACACTTCTAAACCTACAGAGGTAAGAAGAGGGTGTGACTTTCAATACACGCAGAGAAAACTGAGGCTGAAAGAAAGGGACCACATCTGTGACCCTAAGTAAGGCACCATAGACACTTCCCATCTACAGCCTATAGGGAGGCTGCCAGGGACCTCCCTCCTCCTTCCATCCAATCTCTTGCTGGTTTCTCCCTTGGTCAAACTCACCCAGAAGCCAGAACACAAAGGGCCTGGACTGTGTTGAGTTCAACCACCCAGGGCCCAGAACCAGATGGAGAAGGGCAGAGAACGCTCTAGAGGGGCCAATAAAGAATATGCAGATTGGGTACCAATGATCATCAAACTATTCAGTCCAACACCCCTTTTCCCTCACTTCCAGATCTTTCTTCTTGTCATGTTCTATCTTTTGGAGCCTCGTTTCAAAAGATAGAACAGAAAATTCTAGGGTTTCTCTTGTGCTCAAAACCCCCCTTTAATCACCCACATTTTTCTTGGTGTCTCCTCAGCTCTCTAGTCAACCAGTCTTCTCTGAGGAGGTGTCTGCCTCTCTTCCACCTATTTACTATACCATCTCTGGTACGCTAGCTTTTACTCCTCGCCCTCAGAATAGTTCCTGCCATAATGGCCCTCTGATTGCTAGATTCAAAGGACTTTGCTTCTTATTTTTCTGAGATTCAGGGCATATAGCTTCCTTATGTACTTTCTCCCTGAAACCTTTCACTATCTTGGTTGCCATGGCAACCCCCTCTTCTAGTTGCTTGTTGCATCTTTCAGGCCCTTTTTTTCTCTTTGTTGCCTGCCCACATCTCTGTTGGCCCCTGTAATGTCTCTGTAGGTCTCATTTCTGTCCTAGGCCCTTTCCCATTCTCTTTCTATTTCTATTGGTGTCACTCACTTCTGGCCTTCCTTCCTGTTTTCCTCTGTCCCAGAGTTGGTCCCTCGAGCTGAATATCTCCCTGAGTCCCAGGAATCTTTCTGTGCCTCTGGTCCCTCAGCTCTGCTTGTCTGAAGCTGAGCCATTATTGTTCCCTTAATGCTAGTTCCCGTTCTATGCTCCCATCTCTAGCACCTCCCCAGCATTCATCAAAACCTGCCCAAAATACATGGGGATTACCCTCAGCTCCACCCTCTATCTTCCCCACAGTCAACAAGCAGTATATATTTCTTGATTTTTTAATTTTTTTGTCTTTTGTTTTTTGCCTTTTTGAGACAGGGTCTTGCTATGCAGTTCAGCCTGGTCTTCAACTTATTTCATAATCCAGGCTGCCCTCAAACTCACACAATCCCTCTGCCTCAGCCTCCCAAGTGCTGGGATTACAGGCATGTGCCACCACACCAACTAACAGTATACATTTCTGATTTTCTTTTCTGAATTGGTCTCTATATCAGTTAGGATTCATGAAAGGAACAGATTTTATATATATTTATACATTCAGCTATATATAATTATATGCAACTATATATGTAACTATATATATGATTTTATAAAGTAGGCTTACAATGACTGCCTATGGATTCAGGGGTGGGAAAATGTAAAATGGCTGCCTGTGTACTAAAAAGAGAATCCAGTAGAAGGTCAAAGGCCTGGAGCTCACTGCAGTCTGGTGCGGTTCATGCCTGAAAGACAAAGAGTCTAGGCTGGAAGGCTGAAGAATCTATGTTGGAACCCTGAAGGAATGGGAAACAATGTCCAAAGGCAATGGTGAAGACTGGAACTCTGAAGAAGAAGAAAAAGGGAGATTGCTTTATTCTTTTCCTTTTCATTCTGTCCAGGTTACAAGCCTATTGGCTGAGTTTCACCCATATTTGGGGTGGGTTTTACCACCTCAGTTTGTGGCCTGTAGGTCAATAATTTGGTTCTTCTCAAGTCAAGTGGATATGTCACAAATAACGATCACAGTCTCTCTACCTAGAGACTGTCACCTCCAAATGTAGCCTTTATATTTGCCACCACAGTAATCTTCCCAAATCAAAAATCTCTTTTTTTTTTTTGAGAGAGAGAGAGAGAGAGAGAGTGAGAGAGAGAAAGAGACACTAAGGATTGAACTCAGGGTCTTCACCCTGTTACATTGCCAGCCTTTTTAAAATTTGAGACAGGATCTCACTAAATTACTAAGTTGTACAGGCTTGAACTTGCAATCTTCCTGCTTGAGTCTCCCAGAGTGCTGGGACTATAGGCCTACATCACCATGCACGGCCAAGATCACAAATCTGAACATATCTCTATAGTGTAAAATCTTTTCATAGCACCCACTGGCTTAAAGAGAGTGCCCAAACTCCTTGACATAGGTGCCATCCTGGCCTTGCAAGGCTGAATTCTGTTTACTTCCTCAGTCTCACAAGTCCCATTCCCTGCTTCTTCTCCTCCTCTATATTCCAGAAACATCAGATACCCTCAAAATCACTCTTGCTCCTCAATTCCAGGACTTCACTTATGCTGTTCCCTCAAACTGCATTGTCTTTCCAGCCCCCTCTACCTGACTCACTTCTGCTCATTTTTAAGAAATCAGACAAATGATCACTTCTTCTGGAAAGTTCTGGGCATAACTTACTGTACTGTCATAACAGCCTACTTAGATACTGTGTAGTAGGAAACTAACATATTATTGATATGGTACACACACACACACATTTCATTACTGTCCATGCCCATTACTGTCATGGTACATAAACTTCCAAACTTTAGTGATCTGAAAGCATAATTTATTATTTCTCATGATTCTGGGAGTTGACAGGGCTTGGCTGAGTGACTTTTGCTTAAAATCTCTTATGTAGTTACAGTGAGATGGGAGCTGTGGCTGGAGTCCTTGAAAGGCACAGCTGGTTTAATGCCCAAGAAGGCTCATTGGCACAGCAGGCAGTCAGCTGGGAGCTTGGTGTGCCATGGATTGGTGTACCACATGTGGGTTCACTTCAGTGGGGTTTCTCAAAGCATGCAGCTGTGTTGCAGCGGGGAGTGGTGCAAGACCAAGCATTTCAAGATCAAGGCTTCTTATGACCTAGTCTCACAAATCTCACAATGTCCCTTCTGCTACATTCTGTTGCCAAGAAGGTCACTAATATGGCCTAGATCCTCAGGGAGGGGAGTTACAGTCCTCTTCCTGGGGTGAGTAAAGATACATAGGGAGGGCAGGAGTTGTTGGTGCCCACCCTAGGACACCAGCTGTCATGGTCATTCTCCTGAGTCAGTCAGAGCTTTGGGGACATTTTGGGGTGTTATCATGAGTGCAATGAGAAAGTCAGTGATTTCTAATAGTCTCTTAAAATCTACAGCAGAAATAGGATGTTTGGTTGCAATAGCGAGGCTTTTGTAAGGAGAAAATATCTGAGGGACTCAGAACTTGAAATTGATGCCATGAGCAGTAAATAAGGAAGAGTACAACTGCTGTCTTTCTCCCTAAAAGGAAATAAAAGTCTGACTAGCTAGGAGAAGAATCATAGAGAGACATAACTAACAGTAGATCCTAGATCTTCCCCCAACCCACTAAATTAGGACATTCTAGAGAAGACAGGACTGCTCCCTGGCTCCTCGGGTGTTGCCTGACAGACAAAAGGCTCCCAGCAGGGGCAGGAGAGACTAAGGAGTCCCAGTGGGTGTAGGGTCTGCTTGTGTCTCCTTGCTTAGTGGTTCTGGTGAGGGTCTGGGGAGCAGATGAGAGCAAGTGCTGTCCTTGGAAATGCCTCATGGTCAGGATGGATTTAGCAGGGATGCCTTCGTTCAGTGAATAAGTGGTGGTAACCATCCAGATGCCAGACCCTCATGCCAGCGCAAAATGGAAGCTCCTAAAACACAGACCAACTGTCAGGAGAAGGTCGGGGAGGATGGAAAAAGTGCCAGGAGAAGGGCAGGTGCCATAGTGGGAAGCAGAGAACTGGAAGTGAGTCAATATTCTACTTGGAGAGACTTATGGTAAGTCCAGATGTGACTTTGTTTACCTTGAAGTAACAGTAAGTTTTGTGCAGCTGCACAGATTAGGGTGCTGGTGGTGGGGGTGGGGAAAGTGAGCAGGGTATTAAAGCAGCTCTTTTGGCAACACTAGCCATTTCTGGGCCAACATCCAGGGCCATCTTTGGCCTTGCATTATCTCCCTCTGTGTAGTTGGCTATGTGACCCTATTTCCACCTCTCAAACTTTCTTTGCCTATACCTCCTCTCCGCCCAGACTGTTAGCTAAGCTTGTATCACTTCTCACTGGACAACTGTGATGCCTTCAAGTATTCTCCCCAATCTAGGCTTTTCTGTGAAAGCCAGAGATGATGGGACACATCTACTGTTTTCTTTACCTAGAACAGTCTCAAGCCTCCTGAGAAAGCACTCTAGACACCAACCTATTAGATCGGAATTTCATCTTCTCATTATATAATCTCTCTTTTTTTTTTTTTTTGTTGGTACCGGGGATCAAATTCACAACCTCGCGCCTGCCAAGCAGGTGCTTAAGCCACTGAGCCAAAGTCCCGGCCCTACTTTTTTTGAGGCAGGGTCGCACTATGTAGTTCAGGCCGGCCTGCTCTCGTTGTAGCCCAAGCCGGCCTTGAACTCACAACGCTCCACCTATCTCAACCTCCTGAGTGCTGGGATTAAAGGCATGCGCCACCACGCCTGGCTTATATAATTTACTTTTACCAACCATTAACAGTTTGGCTAAAGGTGGGCCATGACTTGGGCTGGGTCAATGGGAGCCTTTCCTCAGACTTCTGTAGCTAACACACTATGGTACACTTAATAGGTGGGAGCTGTGGTCTAAGGATTTTATAGATGTCATCTTTGATCCTACAGTGTGCTAAGGCTCATGCTGTTATCCTCATTGCACAGATGAGGACACTGAAGACAGAGATATTAGATGAAACAATGAATAGTTAAATGGCACTGATTGAGTATGGTCTCTCAAGCAAGCTCCTACGTATCCATCTGGTGTCTTTGTAGTCTTGACGCCGAATGACATAAAAATTCATGGCTTCAAATTCCAGAATGTGGGAGATGGGGAGGCCAGCACACAGGGGTGGAGATAGGGGTGGGTAAGAGGCCTCTAAACTCACCTGCATGTGCAGCCCTTCTCTTTTAGCTGGCCGCTGCAGCTCTTGGTTCCCTCGAAGAATGTTTTCAATGCAATGAACAGAACACCTACAAGTGGCTTAACAATTAGCACATTTATTTATTTCAAATATGAGAAGTTCAGAAGTCAGTAATTTCAGGTATTCTGGGTTCTCAATTAGCAAAGAGCTACAAGTCTCCTGGCCTTTCTCTCTTGATCACAAGACAGTCGTCAGAGCTCTATACGCCGTGTTTTCATCCAACAGCACCTAGATGGGACAGAAAAGTGATAGCCAAGAAACTGCTCCAGGTGTATTTCTGTGAGTAGGGAGCCAAGCACTTCCCTGAAGCAACTGAAGATGTCCTCTTTCAAGTCAAACTGGGTCATGGGAGTTCTCCAAACAGCATCTGCTACACCCTTCTTCCAGTTCATAAGAGTCATGACCATCCCATGTGACAGACTATGCTTTGGGTCACTTTTGGGTTACTCCCTTTCACCCTTATGTCCCCCAACACAGTTTTAAGTAATTCTTCTGGTTATCTTTTTAATTTTAAGAAATTTGCCAGCCCTTTGCTCCCTGAGACCACAGAAGGTCTCACTTCCCCACAGGTGTCCCTACCTGCTTCCCGCACTGCTACTTCTCAACTTCTGTGTCATTACTTTCATATTCTGATGGATGATAATACTGACATTCTATCTGGTAACCATAATAAAGTTCACTCGATATGAAAACTGAATATCAGTGGAAACTAAAAAGGAAAAATTCTCATTACTTGATACAACTGTACCATGTATTTCCTATCTATGTATTTACAGGTTTTTAGAAAGGTCTAGAAGAGTACACACTGAGCCCATTACTGTGGCTGCCTCTGGGGAGGAAGGATGGAATGGGATGGCAGCGGGTGGTCAGAAGGGACTTTAGCTTCAGTTGCAGTGTTCTATTTTTTAAAAATGAGAATGTATTCATGTTTCGCTTGTGTCATTAAATTTTAATCTGAAAAAATTCCCATTCATTTTCAGCCAATTATGCTGGCTCTGTGTGTTTGGCCATGCAGTGTGTTTGTGCCAAGGGAGGATGAACGTTTACTTTGTGTGTGGCTGTGAATGAAGTACAGTGATTAGAAAGCAAATTAAAAAGAAATGTGGCAACCAAAAGCAAAACAGAGCACAGAAAAAAACTCATTACAACAATAATAAAAAGTATAGAAATAAACCCATTAGGAAATGAGCAAGTTCTTTATGGAGAAAACTATCCCATGTGAGTAAGGGACACACGAGATGGTGGGGATAAATGTAGAGCACCACTGGATTCAGTACAGCATTTACTGGCATCAGTTTCCCCCAAATTAATCCGTAAATTCACAGAACTTGATAAGTGGACTTTAAAACTCATGTGAAGGAGTGAGCTAAAGAGGGCTGAAGGGGAAGCAGAATAAATTGTGGTATTTTACTTGACAGAAAGTAAAAAGTGATAAAAGCTATGGCAAATAAAATAGTCTGGTAATGATGAAAACAAATACATTGGTGGAAAAAAACCAGAGGCTTCGGGACCACCTAGACACCAGTCTCAGTCTATGAGGGAGCTCCACTCCAGACTAGCATGTTTGGATAATCAACTACTCATTTACACAGGTGCATTTCTGTGAGTAGGGAGCCAAGATCATATTTCAAGTCAATCATAAAAATATATTTCAGACACAAAAATTATAAATTATTAGAAAATAAAAATAGATTTAAAACTTAGGAGGAAAGATGGGCTAAACATATATATACATACATTTTTTTTTTTGTACTGAGAATCAAACTCAGGTCCTCATGCATGCCAGGAAGGTAGTGTGCCACTGAACTACATCCCCAGCACAATAAAGGGAATATATTAATAGATTATAACGAAATTGATAACTTCTGTCTAAAATAAGATTCTGTAAAAAATTAAAGGCAACAGCAGGCTGGGAGAAAATATTTGACCCTATTTGCCAAAGATTAACATTAGATTGTATTAGAAGATTATACGAGTCAATGAGTTAAAGAGAATCCAATGTTTAAAATAAGCAAAAATAAATAGGTAATTCAGAAGACAGAAAATACAAATGTTCAATATACATGAAAATCTCACTAGCAAACAGAAAAATACAAATTTAAAGGGGGATTTAATTTTTCACCCATCCGATTGGCAAATATTTAAAACAACTGCTTATGGTGTAAGGATTTGAGTCTTCTCCTACCCTCTGGCTGGAAATTTCAAGAAGGACACTTTGGTAACGCTTGTTAATACTAAAACCTTGCAGACCATGAGATCCACTGTCCCACCACACCATCTCCAACCAGCAGCATCACAGAGCAGGCCGTACAAGGTTGCTCTCTGTGGCTCTGTGCACAGTTGAGACAGAAAAAGAAGTAACCAAATGTTCATGGAGCTTAGAGAGGACAAACATAGCATATTCACAGGAATGAATACAATACCACTATTAAAGGACAAGAGCTTTATGTATCAACAGAAATGTATTGTAAAAACATAAGCTTAAGTGAAAAAATGTAGCCTACAATGAAATTCCAATACTGTGGTACAACTCATTCAAAACACCTACATCAATACTAACATCATTTTGGGGAAGGAGACACATAAAATTGTGGAAGAAGTGGGATGTTAGAACTTCAGGCAGTGGTCAAGTCATAAAGGGAGTGGGAAATTAGGACTTCAGAGAATGGGACTGTAGCTATATTTATTTTATTCTACTTGTAAAAAGGAGAATGCATTCAGGCTTTGCTTGCTTAATTAAAGTATAATTTGAAAAGATTCTAATTTGTTTTCAGTCAATTATGCTGGCTCTATTTGACCATACATGCATGTTTGTGCCCAGAGAGGAAGACATTTGCTTGTGTGTATCTGCAAATCAAGCTCAGTGATTAGCAAATAGGTTGAAATGGAATATGGAAAAACAAGGGCCAAACAAATAAGAGCAGAAGGGACTACTCACAATTGGCAGTAAAGCCTTTAAAATACTGAAGAATAAATTTACCAAGAAAGAGACAAGACTCTAGTCAGAGAAAACCATAAAACTTCTCTGAAAGACATAAAGGATGATCTGAACTGGGAGTAGAACAATGTACATTAATAGGAAGACTATGATAAAGATGTCAATTTATCTGAAATTTATCCATAAATTCAATTAAACCCAGGCAAAATCCCAGCAAAAATTCTAAAACTTGATGGGCTGAGTCTAAAATTTAAAAGGTGAGATAAATTCAAGAATGACCAAAGCAATTTTACAAAATCAATAAAGAGAGTGGAATTTGTCTTTCCAGTTAGCAAAGCAAAGCTCAGGAGCAGACAAATAGATCAATGGACCAGAAAGAGCCCTGACATAGACTGGCTTTGAGATTTAGAGTCAGACAAAGGTAGTAATTTTAAATCACTGGTGAAATGACAGATTATTCAATATATTGTATTGAGAAGCTTAGTTGTCAATTTATTAAAATTAAACACCAGTACTTTATTAACCTAATATTCAGTAAATCTTGAAATGTGAAAAGTGAAAATAATATAAAATATAAACACAAGAAAGAAAACTAAATTTTAGGATAAAATGGTTGTGATCTTCACATAGGGAGGATCTTCAAAAGCAAGGTAAAGTTTCTAAATTTGAAATACAAAGAAAAACTTCAGTAATAAAAGAGACAATGTATTTAAGGGTCAGCAAGGATCAGAATGGTAGAGAATTATGCAGTATGCATACAACATGTGGAAAACTAGCATCAAGAATATATAAAAGCTGGACACTGTGACTCATACCTGTAATCCTAGATACTCAGGAGGCTGAGGAAAGAAGATCTCAAGTTTGAGGTAATCCTGAGAACTTTAGTGAGTCTCTGTTTTAAAATAAAATAATAAAAGGAGGGGTTGGGGAAGTAGCTCAGTGTAGAGTTTTTGTCCAAGGCTCTGGGTTTAATCTTTAATACTGTAACAAATAAACAATATATAAAGAATTCTCATAAATCGCTAAGAAAAGGACAACCTATCAGGAAGATGAACAAAGGATACACACGGGTGACCCAAAAGGAGGAAATATAAATGACCAAGAAGAACACAGCATAACCAATTACTCAAAAAACACAAATTAAAGTCAAGAAACAATCATGTTTTCTACCCATTAGATTTGTAAAGTTTAAAGGCTGGCAATTGTCTGGAAAGAGTGAGTGAAAAACAGAGGATACTATACATCTGTGATGTGGGATGTGTTATTCACAACACATACATCAACACTTTACTGTGTAGTACTATGGAGGAAGATAGCTAAAACTCTTAACAGTGGTTTACCTCTGTGGAGGGCAAAAACACCAGGATCACATGCCAAAAGGCTACTGCAGCTATATTTACATTATTCTATTTTAAAAAAGGAGAATGTATTCATGCTTCACTTGTTTAATTAAAGTATAATTTGAAAAGATTCTAATTTATTTTCAGCCAATTTTGCTGGCCCTATGTGTTTGGCTGTGTGGACATTTGTGCCCAGGGAAGAACATTTGCTTGTGTGTGTCTTCAAATCAAGCTCAGTGATTAGCAAGCAAGTTGAAATGGAATATGGAAAAAAAGGGCCAAACAATAAGGGCAAAAGGAAATATTTACAGCAGAAAGCAAAGCCTTTAAAATACCTAAGAATAAATTTACCAAGAGATACGTAGGACTTTAGTCAGAGAAAACCTTAAAATTTCTGAAAAACATAAAAGACGACCTGAACTGAAAGTAAAGCAATATGCATTGATAGGAAGCCTGTATGATAAAGATGTCAATTTCCCTCAAATTTATCCATAAACTCAATGTAATTCCAATGTAATTTTCCAGCAGAAATTTTCTTTAAATTTGTCAGGCTAATTTTGAAATGCATGTGGTAGGACTAATATGCAAGAATGACCAAGGTGATTTTGCAAAAACAACAAAGACTGAGAGTTGTACTGCCAGTTAGCAAAGAATATTATCAAGCTTAGGAGTAGGCAAATAGATCAGTGGACCAGAAAAAGCCCTGACAGACTTGCAGACTTGCAGAGGGATTTAATGTCAGACAATTGTAGCACTTTTGAATTAGTGAGAATATTTACATATATTTATTTTAAACTTATTTTTGTACATAACATAAAGGCTTAAATATGTATGTAAGCTATATCAGAGGATACAAGTTTTAAAAATGCTTATGACCTTAATGTAGACAAGACTTTTTCAAGATTGCCATAAAAGATATAAAATATTGATAGATTTGGTCTCAAAGTGTAAAATTTCTCTAAGACAAAAGATACCATTTAATTAAATGGCAAAAATCACAATATAGAAAATATTTGCCATACATATAACAAAGTACTTAACATGCAAGTAACACCTAAAAATCAATAATGAGAAGACAAACTACCTTAAAAATGGGACATAGTGGGTTGGGGGTGTAGCTCAGTGGCACAAGTACCTGCCTGGCAAGTGCAAAGTCATGAGTTCAATCCCTGGTAACCGCCCCCCGCCACCAAAAAAAGGGACACAAACAAAGGATATGGCCATACCAATCCAGAGGAACAAGTGTAAGTAGAAAATACACAGATCTCAGTTTTGCTGGTAATTTAAAAATATGCGAAGTAATACAAGATACTATTTTTTCCCATCAGATTGGTTAATGTGTAAAACCTGGAGATGTTCTAGAGGGAGACTGAGTTAAAAGGTACTCTGGAGAACATGCTAGCAGTCTGTAGTGGAATTTAAAATGTTCTAATCTATGACCCATCAATTCCAAGTATCTGTCAAAGGGAACTCTTATATATGAGCAAAGTGGGCATACACAGGGATGCTCTTACAGGTATGTCTTAATGGACTAACACTGGAAGAATTTTAATAGGCACCGACTACACAGTCAGTTTCGGCATAATCCCTTATAGTTGCTGGTGGCCAGCTGAAAAGAGCACTGGAGAGAGTCGAGCTAGCAAGGGCCACATGAGGCAAGTTCCACAGGGTGCAGTACACTCAGAGCTCAGGAACAGCACCTCCCATGTGGAGACTACCCCAACTATGCAAACAAACAGAAACAACAGTAGAACAGAATTACGTTTTGAGGGCTGGAGGAAAACAATGTGGACAAATGGCAAATTCCTAAAAGCAGTTCCCCCCTGCTACAGCAAAGATGGGGGAGATTAGTAGACTTCTTTATCTGTAATGCTCTGATTTTATTTAAAAGAAAATACATCATATATTACTTGTATAATTAAAATTTAATTCAAAATTTAAATTCATTTCCAACCAATTAGACTTGATTTATGTGTGTGCTATGTTCTCATTTGTGTGTCCAGGGATAATGCACATTTACTCTGTGTGTCTGTGAATGAAGCATAGTAATTAGTAAATTGATTAAAATTTGGAAAGTAAAATAAAACAAAAGGAAAGTTTATTCACTCATAAAAATAACAAAACTACTAAGTATACAGGACTGGACCCATTAAGAAATGTGAAAAACTTTTATGATAAAAGTGACCAGTCTTTATTTTTTTAATCTTTCAAGATTAAAATTAAACACAAAACAAAACAAGTAAGACTCAAATACAAGCAGACAAATACCACCTTTACAGATGGGAAAAACTGATACCCTAAAGATGATATTTTTCCCTTCAATGCAGCATCACTCAAAATTCCAAAAGGATTTTTTCCATGGAATTTTGACAAGTTGATTATAAAATATAAGTGGAAAAAGTAAAATGTGCAATATAACCAAGATAATTTTTAAAAAGCGTAACAGGCAGATGGAGGAGGGGCTTACCTTACCAAGTAGTAAGACTCTTTACAAAGGTCTGCTCATTAAAATGTGGTATTGGCTCAGATATAGACAAACAGATGAACAGAACTGAGGAGTTTAGATATAGAGAATTGGGAGAAAAGATAGAGTTGCAACAGTAAGTTGTGTTTAGCAAACTGGATATTCATTTGAAAAAAGATCAAATTAAATCTGTCACATCATACCTGAAAATACATTTCAGACAGGTCAAAGACTTAAACATACGAAACAATGATAGACATTTTAGATGCAAATGTAGAATGTCTATGTACATGGAGAGGCCTGGGTGTTGCTTCCATCAACAGTGTGACAGGACACTTTGGTGGGACAACTAAATATTTGGCAGGGCCCCCGGCAGACTTCAACTTCCACTTTCTCCAAGGGCCTGCCAACATGGACTGCAAAGCCGCTTCCTCCTCTTTCCAGCTTAGTCTGGTCCAGGGAACAGGGACTGTTGCAAGTTCCTACCACTTTGTTAACATAATAAGGCATCTCCTTCTTTGGCTTCCATTCCCTCCACTATGAAATGTAGTAATGCTGCTTCTTGTGGGGAGATGGGAAGGTTGCATTAGATGATGAATCTGAACATGGAAAAATGGCATAAAACTTACAAGAATGGGGGGCAGGGGAGACTCCTACTTTTTTTCTATCTACTCATCAAAACCCCTGTCACCCAAAATTTAATGCCTTAATTTTTTCTAGCATTGTAACCTTTGGAAGATTGTCATAGAAGTGTTCTTTTTAGTCAAAAGAAGTTTGGATATTGATTTTTGATATTCCATTGTAAGGCAGAAAATACTATTTCGTACTCAAAGAGCTCACTGCCTGTTGCTAGGTGCTAAGCAAAACAAAAAATAAGACATGATCCCAGTCATGGGACAGGATAAAGCTGGTGCTAATTGGACATGTAGGCAGTACACAGGCTAGATAAAAGCTCCCAAAAGATCATGCTACTCTCTAAAAGGTAAATAATTTAATTTTGCCCTATTTGGTCAAATACACATTATTGCCCCAAACTAATTTATCCACCTCCACACTTGATCCTAGTCTTTTGGGAGCTCATTTCACTAATTGTCTCCATCCTTAATCGCTCAATTACTCAGGCTCCTTACTCTCAGAATATTCATATGACAACATTGCTCGTTCTTTCAAGATTAAAATTAAAAAGGCCTGGAACTTGCTCCCTCTCCTTTCCTTAGTTGACTTCCCCTTAACTGGCAGCCTTTCTGCTCTTCCCTCACCTCCTTCATGCTATACCTCAATTTGTTTCATTCACTAAATGCCTTTCTCCTTTACACAAGCTGCTCTAGAACATCACCTCCTCTGGGAAGCCTCTCAGAGTCAGAGGAGGGCAGGTTCCCTTGCTGTCCAATCTACAGCACTTGAGGTCTTCCCTTTGGAGTGCTGTGGAGTGTTGGAGTCTGATTATGTCTCTTCCCCTACTATTTACTATGCCAGCTTCACCAGAACAAAGATTCTGCCTGTCTTTATTCATTCCCCCCAAAGTATGCACAGTTCTAGGCACCTTGCCAGGCACAAGGTAGGTGCTAAATTAGAATATGTCAAATGTGTAAATTTTTGCCATTCAACGATAGACACATCACATTGGGAGTTGATGTCTGCCCATAAACTTGCTCATCTTTCCTAGCCTCAACCTCCCCACCCCCATAATTCACCTCTTCAAGTCTTCCTTCTAGGGTCCTTAAAAGACTCTAGGGACAACTTCATATCCCCCTCACATATCAACATTATTTCAGTTTCTGTTCTATCACTTCCCCAAAATGCTCTTATTAAGGCCATGAGAAGTTAGGTAATCATGAAATCCAAAGGAAAAATTCTGTCTTTAACTTATTGGAATTCTCTGCTGCATTTGACAGTGTTGATTACTTTCCTCTTGAAACTCTTCACTTGGTTGTCATGGCAACCCCTTCTCCTACTAGTTTTTCAAATCTCAGACCCTTCCTTCTCTCTGTCACCTGCCCACACCTTGATGGCCTCCTCAAATGTCTTTGTAATTCGTGATCCTGCCCTGGGCCCTCTTCCACTCTCTGTGTTCTCCCTGGTGGTCTCACTTTTCTCAGGGGCCCCATTACTCTGAGTGGTGATGACTCTGGGCCAGTGCTTCCAGTAAGATCTTTTCCTGAGCCCTAGACCCCAGGACTCATGTGCCTGCTGGGCTCTACCTGCCCGTGTTTCTGCCCCCTGAAATACCTGAGCCACTCTTCTGCATCTCAGACTAGCTGTCCAAGCTGTTTCTTCTACTCAGGGGCCTCCCTGATATCCACTCAGGACTTCACTCAAGACACATGGGAGGCACCCTGAGACTGATCCCCTCTCTTAAACAGCTAACCATTAATGCATTACTCTTGGTTTTTATCTACTATAAGTTTCTGATCGATTTCTCTCCAACTTCCCAGTCTACCCCCCCCCCTTATGTCTCTCTCTCTCTTATCTAGATGTGCTCTGCTCTGGACTGGTGGCTGCTTATAATAAAAATCTGGCTTTTGTTTTGTTTTGACTTTCTAGCACCTCTTATTCCTCCCTATGCCCCTGTATTACCCTTAGGGGATCTCCTGGTCACTGTTTCATGTGGCTGGGGAGGGACCTGGGCTGCTCTATCATGCAGAAGCCACAGAGGCCCTCCTCCAGGTCCTACCTTTTATGATTCAGTGCTATCAAGGGGAGGCATGAGGCCCAAGTTCAGCCAGCTAACCAAGGTTCTTTCCAGGCACTGATTTCTATCCACATATGAAAGAAATAGTTTATACAATGTTTAAAGGCCACCAGGTAGAACTGTTACTGACACACTGAGATGTCAAGACTGTGACCCAGTCGCCATGCCCTACATTGCTCACCATTCCCTCCTTCTGTCCTGCTACTCGGGGACTTAGTTTTCCTTCCCTGTGAAATGGGGCTAAGGCAGCCAGCTGCCTCACTGGAGGGACGTGGGTGGGGCTGTGATGATCAGACAAGACAGTGGCCATGAACTCAGGACATAAACTATAAAGAGGTGGGGCTACAGTGAGAGCACAGTGCATCTCCTGAGACCCAGACAGCTTCAATCTTGATTTTTGTTTCCTTATTTAATTCCCTGGATGTTGTTATAGAAGTCTTTTTCATAAAAAGACATTTCTAAACCTTCACTGCAGACACTAAAGATTTCAGGCAGAAAATAATTATTCTGCCCCTACCTCACCAGCTGCCTGCTGCCAGGTGCCAAAGGGTACAAAAGTGCATCAGAGGCGACCCCAGCCACAAGGCGAGGTGGGATGAGACCACAGCTAATTAGAGCAGCAGTCAGGACCCCGAAGGCTGAGAGAAGCTCACAGAGAACATGGAGATCAGGTTCCCTGGTAAAATGAACATGATTGAATTTTGTTCCTTCCATCAACACGACTAATCCCTTCACCTCGACACTTAATCCCACTGCTCTGGGGCCCCCTTCACTGCCTGTCCTTGCTCTTCAAGCTCAGCTTGCACAGCCCTTTCCTGTCCCAGTGTGGCCTGCGCCCGTGGCCTCCTCCAGAGGGCGTGCTTCGTGGCCCAGTGGCCTCCTCCTGAGGGCGTGCTTCCTGGCCCAGTGGCCTCCTCCAGCTGCTTGCTCCTTCCTGCTTTCTCAGTTGGACTCGAGGTTGTTCACCCACTGGGGCTTCTGCCCTTTCCCCAAAGTTGCTGTGGCAAAGGTCCCCAAAGGCCAGGTCTTGGGCATGCCTGGCCTCCCCTGTGCATATGGCCCACCAGTGCACTCTTTCTTCTGGCAACTCCCACCTGGGCTTCTTAGCCCAGCTTTCCCTGCCTTTCCTGTTCTCAGGCTCCCCTTCCTGTGTCCAGCACCACCCGCCAACTTTCCTTCCTGGGCTTCTGAGACACTTGCTTTTTTGGTCTCTGACCCCTCCTTGTCAGTCTCTTCAGCAGGATCCTCTGCCTGTAACCATCTCCTAAAATGTCAATGACAAATCAGTCTTCAGCCTTGCTCCTGTGAACTCTGCACCTTCCCCCATAAGCACATCCCTAGATCTCCATCTTTCCTCTTTGGAAGATTGCTCACATCATTTCTGTGAGCACAGATTGGCCAAGATACTTCCTTACTTGATGCCACCTCCAGTCAAGGTCACCAATGAACATTTTCCTTCCTTTTCACTCTTATTCTTTGGTCTTGCCTCTGATTTATTTATAGGACTTTCAGTGAGAGCCTTTGGAGGTTTTCTTTCATGCTTTTCTTTATTTCATCATAGTCTAGATTGTCTTAGTAATTGTCTCCTGGCTCAAATTGTTATTTTAGCAGTTCCTCTTAGAATAGTGGTCATATTGCCTGCCTTTCATTTCTTCAGTCATCTTTCACATAGGAAACTGTTTTGCCTGCAAATGTAGTGGTCCCCTAATTACTACATCCAGTGGGCTCTCAGTCCTTATCTAGCTAGTCTTTTTCTTTTGTTTGTTGATTCCTCTTTTTGGAAACACCACATCCTTGGGTTTCCATGAAAATATGGGCTCCAGGTACCTTTACCACTTTTTTTTTTTCCTTGTGGGCTTCCTTTCTGCCTACCACTTAAATGGACATAAGGCTCTTGTTCCAGGACACACTGTTTTTTCAGCTGGCCTATTCACCTAGAGTCAGCTCACTAAAACCCATGATTACAATCACTATCAGTCCCAACTCAAATGTCTTGGTTGAATCTGCTGAGATCCAGACCCTCCACCTAACTCCTTGCAGGCTACCTCCATGTGAATACCCATATTTGACTTTAATTGTCCAAAACTGAGCTGAATAATGCTTCTTCAGCCGCCCCTTTTCCTGGTAGTTCTACCATTTATCTGCAGTCACCCAAGGTGGAAACAGGGAAGGTATCCTTGACTTTTCCTTCTTTAACCCCAGCAACCAACCAGTTAGCAAGTTCTCTTAATCCCACCTCCTGGATCTGATCCTTTCTCTCCAGCCTCTTGGCCCCACCCTAATTCAGGCTTCTGTCTTTTCTACTTGGACCAAGGCAATCTGCACTATGGATACATCCACGAATTCACACTTGCATCCCTGGCTGCCCCTGTTCCCATGTCTGAAGCATACCTCTGGCCTTCACTGGCCATTGCATGATCAAGAACAAGGATCATATCTTATTTATCTTCATATATTAAAACTTAGCACCCTGCCTGACACAAAAGTAAACACTCAATATTTGCAGTATAAATATGTAGACCACTTACCTTGTCTTAAAACATTCATTTGTCTTTTCTCTACTATATTACTTTCCAGAAAGTACTCACCCATTCATATACTACTCCCCACTCCCTCACCTCCTGTGCAAAAGAGTGCCTATGCCACTGTATCCTCAACACTGGGTATTCTGAAACATTTCCTCCCATTTCTTGGTGAAAACTTGTATTTCCTTACTGCTTTATTGTTGCTTGTTGGTCACTAGTGAAGTGAAATAACTTTTCAAAAAATTTTCAAGTCAAATATTTCTCTTCTGTTTAGATGACTTACGAGTTATTGGTTTCATCTGTATTGTTAAAAGTTTTGAGTGAGTTCTTTTACACATTATTGGCCTGCAAATATTTTACCCATCTTGTTTTTTGTTATGGTAGTTTGACTTGGAAACAGTAGTCTTAATGTAATTGATATAGTTTCAACTTTTTTTAAAAAGATGCTTTTTTATGTCATTTTCTTGCTTTTTAGCTTAAATGTGCTTCCCAAGACACTTGTTAGATAGTCAATTCTTTTTCTCCCTGAATTTTAATGGGCCCTTAACTCCTTTTGACCTTTTAAAATTATTTCTGAATTTGAATGTTTGAACTGATGTGAAGTTGGAAAGGTTTTTTTTTTCTCCTTTCTTTCTAGTGAACAATGAATCAATAAATAGTCTGAATTGAACACCATTTTTGGACAAGCTTTCCCTTCTGACTCCATCCATGAGTTAAGCTATTCCTGGCTGATTATGACATTTATGGCCACAACTTTCTTGAAGCATGTGCCACCCGGATGGAGAACTAAGGCCACAGCAAGGTGTGATTTCAGGTAGAGTGCAGTGATAAATACAGGGTGGAAGTAGAGAGCATTTCTGGAAGCCCTGTCAGGAAAGTGTGTGGAATGATGAGTCACCTACTTTGCCAATATATACAGCTGAACCTAGTTGGCATCCACTCATCCCATAGGTGTCCAATCCTGCAGGGAAACATTTACTCAGGAGTCACAAGAGAGGGAGGGTCCCACCCTACTTACCCTCACCAACCTACCTGCATGGACTTTGCTAGGATATTTCACCATCAGCAGAACTGTTTCAGCCAGCTTCTGTTAGCTTCATTTTCCCCGGGCTATAGCCATTACCATGATTCCTCTGTGTTCCAAGATATGGCCTTGACCCAGAGCTGGGAGTCAACATGCCCCTGTTCAATTACTAATCTAGGTCCCACATCACCTGAGGATATGATACTAGAGCTGAAAAGGAACTCAGGAATTATCTAGTCCAACTATCTTAGTTTTATCAAGACCCAGTGAGGAATGGTAAACTACCCAGCTAGCAGAAGGCATCTTTGTGGGGAAAACCAGTATGGAAATTTTTCCTATCTAAACTAGATCACGAAAATATTTGGTTGCAAAAAAAATTATGTAGTGAACTAGCATATTTTCAGGGACTTGGTATAGTATGTAAATGTGACACTAAAGTCAAAGAAAACAGGACTATTTCTGCTAGAGCTTGCTGGGGAAAGTGGAATGTGTTCTCTTCTCTACCTATGGGAAAATTAAGAATCCCAGGCGATGGAAGCTAACTCAACCAATGACTGGGTGAGTCTGTATGGGTGTCCTCAAATCCCAGACCCTGAGTGGAAAATACTGTGATTATATGAAAGAAACCCCCAAACCATGCAGAAGTATGCCCATGGGGAGGGGGGTGCCCATGTAGATAGCAACTGTGAATACCTTAGGCCAGTGATGGCAAGCCTCTTAGAACTTTCAGCAATAACAAACAGCTGGCAGTGGTATGCATGCTACAGGTTCGTCACCACTGCCCTAGGCAGTCCAACACAATTTGCCAAAGGATGGGACCCCCCACTCCTTTCCATCATTAACAGTGTAATATTGGTATTTTTCCTCTTTGATCTAATTTCTCATTTCAGATGTTTACTTCACAGCAGCAAATACTTACTCAACACCTCCGGCAATGGCTTGAGGACAGATGAACTCACTGGCCTAGTGCTAAGCTTCCCAGGTTTGCCGGGTAGGGTTATTGCATGCTTTCTAACCAAGGCTAACCATCATTGTTAATCTAGCCTGGGCCGCTCCAGGTAAAGTGAGACTCAAGTCATCCTTTGACCATGTTCACTATTGGCTTTGCCTTTTGGAAGTTATTTTGTTACTTTTTTACTTTTAGGAGGTCCCACATTAGATATCTGTGAAGTATTCAATTTCTCCCCGCTTAGTTTTTAATGAGCTCGTATCTCCTATTTGACTTTTAAAAACAGTTAGCTGCTCTCTTCCCTGGCCCTGCTTCCTCTGAAAAGATATGCTGCAATCCTCAAGTTCTACCTAACTTCCATAATCTCCCTTGTGCCCTACCCCCAGTTCTCCACTTCAGGCACCCCTCTATTTCCTTTTCCCCATCACAGCTGAAGAGAGGATAAGGATAGTGGTTAGAGTGAGGCTCTGGAGAACAATAAAATGGAGTGCAAATCTTAGCCCTGCCCCTAATCTTGGGCAGGCTGCTTCATTTTTGGAACCTCTTCCATATAGTAGGCATAATTGCAGCAAATTTAGGAAGTATAGTGAGGTTTCAGAGAGGTACTGCTGGTAAACTGCTCATTGGGCCTAATCCCAAAAAAGCACTTGCCAGATATGAGCTGAATTAGAAAAAAAAAAAAAACAGTTTAAACAGGTGCTTCTACTCCTCCATGTCTTTCCCTTCACAGTTGGAAGACACAGTCTCTGCCTCTCATTTCACTGCTTCCTTTCATTTTCACCTCTTCCCATGACAATGTGATATCTGCCTCTAATTACTCTGCTGATCCCAAAAGGGACAAAGACCTCTTAAGCGATCCAGTGTCCCTTTCTTGGTCCTCTTGCTGATCGTAGTTACCAGAAAAAATTTCCTATTCTCTCTCAGAGCACATCCCTTGACATCTGCTCCTTGAGCAATCTCCTGGCCTCTCATGTGAAAAAGCCATTTCTTCAGGGAAGACAGGTTGGGCTTATCTCACTGGATACCTGGAGAGGCACAGCAGGAGCACACAGTGGTAGGTGGGAGTCATACTATGAAGAGTGCCTTCTCTATTAGTGGCAAGAGCTCCATCCCCTAGGCAATGGAAAAGAACAAAAATTAAGCCAAGAGCCACAGAGCAAGACCTAAGCTGATAAGGAGGCCCAATAATGGCCATGTGGATGATAGGTTTAAAGGGACAGGACTGGAAGCAGAGAGACATCTGGTGCAAATGATGAGCCAGAGATGACTGGGTCCAAATTAAAAGGAGGAAACAGACACAGGAAAGATTAAAGGGTCAAACTAGGAACCAGAGGTGTGAAGATATCATCATGATGAGGGAGAAGGGGGCACAATCCAATCTCACTGGCTCAGAACACCATTCATTGCTACACACTCAGAATATTAGGAGGGCACCGTCAAAAGGATCATTAGTTGCAGTAGCTGTTGTGTGTGCTGTGTGCCTGTGGGCCCCAGTTCCTGTTAGTGCAAAATGAAACCATATGGCATTCATAAAAATGGCTCTGAGTGTGGAAATAAGAACTGGTTCATATTTGACCAATAAGTAAAAACAAACAAAACCAAAAGCCAACTACCAAAATGCAGTCCCCCACCAAACAGCCTAGCCCATCTGTGAGCAGCAGCCTAACCTCCACACTACCACAGATGAGTCTTCAGGCTGCACTGATGCTGGGTGTCCAACTGGGGTGAAAACATGAGGCCAGAGGAAAGACTTAAGTCTGGATGATGTGCTCACAGAGATATGTGTGTGTGGCAGTGGGGTGGGGCTGAAGGGAAGGGAATTCTAATACTGTCACTTTAAGGAGGATGCTTATGATCTGTGAGGGCAGAAGAATTGAGATCAGCAATGCGGATGACCAACCTAGTTTGTGGTCAGAGATCTGGAATAAAGGGCCAGCCTGGCCTAATGCAAATTGGTTGGCAAGTCAGAGACCCTCTCAGTGATGCACTAATTGGCTATGAAACAGGGCACATTCCATGTTCTGCACTCCTGCCAGCTCACCTGCCTGCCATGGTACAGGGAGGTGTGGTACATTAAAGACAGGAAAGCCTGGAAAGTTCCATATGTGGTATGGAGGGTATCAGATATGTAGAAAGTAGAGATGGAGGAAGAGGAAATCCCTTTAGTTTATAAGCAACTCAAGAATCTACCTACATCCAGGCCTTATGCAGTGTCTACCACCTGGCAAAGTCACTCTCAAACCAGGCATGGACTTCTGCTGCCATAGAGATAATGCCAGGCTGGGAACTTTTAATGAGGTTCTTTCACTGTTTTTTGTTTGTTTGTTTGTTTGTTTTTCCCCCAAAATACTAGTCTGGAGGCTGGAAAATAATCTGTCATTCTAGAGTTGCTAAGAGACCTGGGAATTTCCTTCCTTCTAGGAATAATCAGGTTACATAATTCTTTAGAGAGTCTAGCAACCAACAGATTGAGCCATTCATCTATTGACCCCTAGAGCTGGGCAACCCATACATACTATGCTAGGCCTGTTGAGACAAGTTCTATGCCTAGTCAAGGGACAAAGACTAAATCCTAATCCTCAAGGGTTGTGCAGGGCCTTAGTAGCCAAACTAAGGGGGTTAAGACTACAGGCAACAGGAAACTACTGAAAGGCTTTCTGTTTTTCTCCCTCATAGACCCTCCCAAGTTTGCCTTCACTTGTAAGCTAACTTTCTCTACAGTTCTGCACTTGAGAAATTTAAGTTCTTTTTTGTTTGTTTGTTTGTTTGTTTACAAAGAATCTACAAAAAAATCAATAGAACAGACAAGCAGGTTTAGCAAAGTCATGGTACAAGGTCACAAAGCCATATACAGAAATCTAGTGTTGGCCTATATACAAGCAATGAACAATTCAAAAGTAAAATTGTAAAGGCACAAGTTATAACATCACAAAAAAGTTTAAAGTAACATTATAAATCTACCAAAAAACATTATCAGTATCCTAAAAACTATAAAAACTGATCAAAAGTACTCAAATACAATCTAAATAAGAGAGACTATGTATGTGAATTGGACAAATACCAAAACATTTATTCTCCCTAAACTTATCTATAGATTCACCTCAGTATCTATCAAAATCTCAGTTAATTCTTTAACTATCTTAACTATTTTTTACATACATATACATAAACATATACATAGTTTTTCTTTCAGGTTGTCACACAAGTGCAACAGTACGATGCTTACATGTGTAACTTATTTCATTGATAAGTATATTCTCAAGGCACATCCATTTAAGTATGAAAGTGTACAGTTTATTGTTCTTTATAGCTAAGTAGTATTCCATTATATAGAAATACCACATCTTTTTTGCCCATTCCTCAGTTGATGGGCATGTAGGTTGTTTTCAAGATCTGGCTATTATGAACTATGCTGCTATTAAAGCTTATTCTTTAATGCAAATTTTTTCTTTAAATACTTAATTATCTTAATACTTTCTTTCAATCAGTATCTCTGACTGAAGTAACAAGGATAAAGGTGACCAATGTTTCACAGAAGATGGCTTTGAAATGTTAAAGAACCCCTTGGTCCAGCCTCCTAATTGACTTATGAACGGGGAAACACAGGCCTAGAGGAGAAGGAAGAGTAGAGGACACTAAGGACACTTGACAAGTGGGTAAGACTCAAGTCCAGGATTTTATCTCTTGCCTCCCTACCCGCTCCTTGGATGGCTTGCCACCACCAGTATAGAATGAGGGACAGGCAGGGCTTAGCCTTGGCAGAGGTGATGAGCTATCTAAGTGCAGACTTTCCATAAGCTGCCCAAGGCAAGATAAGAAGCCAGTACTTCCCAAAGGATTAGTCTTTGGAGAAGCGTATTGTTCAATCTATGTGTGATAAAGCACTCAAACATATTCCCATACTGGCTAGAGAATGCTAGACAGGCAAGGATCACTCTTCAAGTGGAGGAACTCCATAGAGGGCTACTGAATAAGCTGGGGACCAAACAGGAACTTGAACCCAGGACTTTGGTCTCCCAGGAAAAGCTGTTTTGGTGTTCCTTTCCTTTTTAGGAAACTGTGCTTCTAGAGAAGGTAAAAAATAATTAAGAGACTTTACACTAAGTTACTGACATGCATTCTCCCAAATATCTTTTCCGTTTGACTCCTACTAAAGCCCTAACAACATATCATAACTGAGACATCTGCCTGAGACTGCTTTGAAGACTTCTATCTTACTAGAGTTCCTCAAAGGATATAGTTTATTCTGCATCCCTTTCTCAGAGCTTGGTGACAAGACTGGCCAATGTTCCTTACAGAAAATAAGCAGGAGACTTGAAGGATCAGATCCCATCCCTAAGAGGCCCAAGCTCAAAAAGCGTTGGTGACAGCAGGGCACAGAACAGGGAGAATAACACTGTGAAGACCTTGCTTGAGGAACGTGATAAGGTGGATCTTACGGTCTCCATTTTACAAGTGAGGAAACAGAGGCTGAAGGAGGTGTAGTCACAAAGGCAGGGCCTAAGGCCTAGAGTTCCTTGAAGTTTCCCAACACGACTGTTTGGTTTTCCAAGCCCACTCCTCTTTCAGCCTTTGAGTCCCTTTCCCAATGCCCCAAAGGGAGACAAGGGCATTTGTCCAACATCTTTAGGTGCTGCTTGGCCAGCCGTTCCCCTTGCTTTAGCCCAGTCTATAATTGAAGTTTTTCTCAACATACTAAACTCTGCTCCCTGGAGCCTGGCAGAACAAACTCTGTCTTCCTGTGGGCTTTCAGGAAGACACTAGAGAAGGCTTGCTAGGCCAAGGCTAGGCAAGCCTCTCAGTCAGGATTATTCCCTGTGTACTAAGGAGAGCACTTGTTAGCTTTTCTTTTCAGAGCAGTGTTTCTTTCATTTATTTTCATGGGGTGGAGTGTGAGCACTGCAGTGCCAGCAGTCTGGGTTCTAGTTCTGCCAATCATTTGGGCACACATGACAATCTTCTCTGGCCTGTTCCTCTGCATCTTTTCAAGTTAGCTTCTCTTCTATCATTTCTCACTCCTTCCTCCCACCCCAGCCCCTATTCTCCTGCCTTTTCCCTCCTCACCCACGGGTTGCTCATCCCATCCACATCTCATCCCCAGTGAGCTAGGTAGCTTAGTGGCTTTCTTAGCAGCCCTGCTACTGTCATTGCTCAAGTGTTGGGCTGTTCCCTGTGAAACAAATTTCATCTTAAACAAGACTTGGATCGAGTAACTCTCCAACTTCCATCAACTCTTTATCTGAGACAGTTCCCAGTCAGTTGGAAACTGAACAGTTCTCAGGCTGACATTAGTATCTCAGCCTCAGATCACACTTTACTATTTCTCAATGGTTAGTTCTTTCACTTAAACAGACTGACCTCTTTTGCCCAAAAAAGTCTTTTTGAGTTCTGATTCTAGACAGCCAGATTATTGGTGATCCTTCATTTTACTTTCAACCCAATCATTTCAACGGTAACCAGAGAGATGCTTGATTAGACATAAGAAATATTTATTACTTCACTGCTCAAACATTTACACTTGACTTTCAGTTCTCAGCCTGAATGTCAATCCTCCCACGCCAGCATCAGATCCCTCCGAGGCTCTCTTCTAGCACTTGCTGTAGTCCATAATTGTGTGTCTTGGAATTGTCCGATCAATGCCATCCACTGTCCCATTAGCCAGGAGGACTCCCTCATGACAGAGGCTGTCTACTATGTAGTCTAAAGCCTAGTACTGCCTGAGAGCCTGACAAATACCAGCCAGATAAGTAATAATGCAGGCCTCTTTTCCAGGCAGGAGAAACCCTCGTGGCCATGTCTTCCAGGAGCTCAGTCACTAAGAGGAAGTCTACCTAGCAGCACCTGTGGACTGTGAAGTGCTCTAGGCAATCTGTAAGGAAAAGAAACTCAGAAAGAGTCTCAATAGAGGCCATTTTGGGGCTCACATGGTACAATGACTCAGCATACAGCACACACCCAAGTTATACTCAAAGTATACTGCCATCTGTTCAGAAGTTAGCCACCTTCCTCAAGCGGGTCCAGGAGAACCTATGATTATTGAAGAAAAACTCATCATGAACCCAGGGCTGGAAAAACTGTCTTTACACCAAAGACTACATTTTACCTTTAAGGAAACTGAAGCCTAGAATAGGGAAAAGACCAGTTCCAAGAGGCCCAGGTCTCATGGAGTCGTGTGGTTTGATATCATGTATAGATAATTTTTATACCAGGAGTCACAGTAACAAACAGAATTGCAGACCATGGTTTATCTAAGGCATATTGCTCCTACTTTTGCAGAAGAAATACCATCTTCTCACTTTCCTGAAACACTTTTCCAGAAGAAGGGTTGGAGTGCTGAGCCAGGTGGGAAATGGTATTGGGCACAGAATGCTGATGTGGCAGGGAGGGTGAGCTGCAGACTTCCTACTGGAAAAGGTCACAAATCTTTCATAGGGTGGCCTGTTTGTGATGCCTAACCTGTTTGTAAGGCTTAACCTACTGCTTTTTGAGGGAGAGCAAAATAAACAGTGATCTTGGCTTCATTTATCATCCAGGTGCCTCCACAGGAGAGTAAGGACACAAAAGTCTTTATTTGTTTTGTTTTTGGAATTTGCAATTGTCTATTTTGTCAAGTCTTCCCACTAGGTCAGAATCATGAGGCCTTGGATTCAGGCCTGGGCTGTACCCCTGAAATCACTAGCAAGCGTAGTACAGGGCCTCAGTGTTTGTTGAACAGACTATACTTTCCACATGTGTAACTTCTCTGCTTGTCAAGACTCTGTGGAACCACAAGATAGATCCAGAAACCCGGGAGTGGGGAGGAAGAGACAGGGATGGTGATTTAGAGATAAAAGCACCAAAGAATCAAATAGAAAAAATACCCAGCGGATAGGATCAATAAAAGTTTGGTTCTTTGAAAATACCCCTAAAACAGACAAATCTTTGGTAAATTTTGATCAAGAACAAAAAGCATGGATAAGCAATGTGAGGAATGTAAAAAGCGATGAAGTAACTAAAGGGCAGATTTTAAAAATCAGGAGAAAACTGCACACAACTTTATAGCAATTAATTAAGTTAGGTAAGACAGGTGATCCTCAAAATTACCAAAGCACTTCACAACTTTTACCTCAGAAACTCCTCACAACAGCCCTGTGCCGGGAGTAGACAGTGCTCCTATTATGCTTTCTGGAAGAAAGAGATTCAGAGGTGAATACCCAGCAAGGGTTCTGACAAGCTTCCCCACCTTGTCTCACAGGTCATTGGAACTGGAGCATGTACACATCTGCCACAGGGATCCATACCACTCTTGTGCTTCTAGTCATCACTTAAGTCTGCTGGTTGGATAGTCAGTCTTATTTATTTTTCCACTTGAAATGCCATGAGGGGTTTCGCTGTATTTTTACTTCAAAAGCAGCACATAAAAATCCTTGATGATTAGAGCTCCAGCTGTCTTAAGTTGTTTGTCAAGGGATCAGTTACTTAAATCTCCTATGGAGGGGAACAATTTCAGGCAGGAAGCCATGGGAGCTGAGAAACACCAATGTCTCATCTCTGAAAACTTTTCAGACTCCCTCCTGTTTACTGCCTGGCCTGCCCCTCTTCTCCCTCCCCTACCCCACCATCTGCTCCTCAGAGAGCAGATCAAATTTTCAGGGTAAGATACTCTGGCGCCAAGGACTCAGTCCCCTCATGCTTCTCCCTGTTCCCCACCAACTCAGAAATCCAACACCACAACCCAAATGGACTGCAGTCACATAAAACCACAAAGTTTATAAAGCTTTATTAAACATTTCAAACAGCTGTGCAATGAACACACCAGAAATAAAAGCTCTAGAACAGCAGTCCAAATATTTCACAAGTGTAGTCTTGTAGTCCCATTCCCTAGATGGACTGCCTCCAGTTCTGTCCTCTGCCTGGCCATCTCCCTCACTCCTCAGGCAAGGGAGAGGGATGGTTCCGACTGGAAGGACAATCATGCTGATCCCCAGTGGGTGGGGGCCAGAAGAAAGTCTTGTTTGCCAATACTTGTTACTGAAGCGCAGAGGAAAAAAAAAGCAAGTGACAGTCACAAAGTCTTCCTGTGTATTCTTCGCAAAGTACAGTCTACATGCGCAGGAACGAAGAGGCTCCTGGTGGGAGGACGATGGCCATTGCTCCCCTGTGTCTTTTTCCTGAACCACCGTCGAGTCCAGTGTGCTGGTCACTCTGCAATCCCCATGCTAAATAAAAACTGCAGTGGCACCTACTACAGCTAGCTACTGCTAAACCTCAAAATCAGAACACATTCTGTAAAGCTTCTTTAAAAGGAATATACACATGTATTTACACTTACACACACACGCACACACACGCAGGGCACATCAAAAAATATCCAAACATCTATCAAGGGGATTGTGGCTACCATGAATCACACAAATACTTTTCCATTCACTCGGCTGGGGACTGCTAGGTCTATATGAACACATCATACCGCCATCCTGCAGAGCATGCACAGGAAATACAAGAAGGCCTCCCTCTCAGGACAGCTCAGAAAGGTAGGAGGAAGGGAAAAGGAAGCGAGGTTGGGCTGAAAGCATGAGCCCAGACATCCAGGTAAAAGAACAACCTCTGTTGCTTCTTCTAAAAATGAAGTGGAGAAAATACTGGAGGTTTGTGGACAACAAACAGTCAACACACACATATATATATATCTGTCTAGCCTGCTGAACAGGGAAAGAAAGATGAAAAAGCGAGGCTCTCGGGCGTCAGCAATCTCTTCAAATTCGAGATAAGTGCAAAAATGAGCCCTGTCATGGACAGGAGCTCCCAAAAAAAGGAAAGGAATAGAAGAGAACTAAAGGGAAACCAGGAAAGGGACTGAGGAGTCACTAACATTCTGGGAAGGAGGGAGATCTTGACAAGAAGGGGTCACGGAGGTGACAATGAGACTGGCATTTTATCTGCCCAGGCCAAGCCAGGATGGTTGACCAGGATGGGTGTGGATTCCTTGCAGTAACGAGGCGAGGAGGTGGCCATCCTGTCAGCCAGGACCCAGATGGGGACAGAACACACACAACCACAAGACCACCCACAACCACAGGACTCTACAATAAAAGCACCGGTCAGTGCCGTTATTCACATTATAAGGATAAAACATCACAGGCCAAAAAGGCGCCATCAGGAATGTGATACCGCAGGGCTGCGGGATTTGAAACTCCAATGCTTTATGACCTATGTCAATGCCTCCCCTCCCGTCTTCTGCTTCTTTGGAAAGCTAACAGGACGGCTGTTAGGTGCCTACAACACCAGGGTCATGTGCCGAATCTGGAAGCGGGGAATCAGTGCAGTGGTACAGGAAACAGTTTCCCCAGCAGCTATAACAGATGAGGAACAGGGCTGCCAGGAAAACCAAGGCACAGATTGTGCAAGGCTTCCGTTCCAGAAGAAAACTGAGCAGGTAGAAGCCCATGAACATGGAGTGGCTAAACCACAGGGCAGGGTTGAGGGGCTTGGGGATGAGGAGGACGGGCAACAGCCACTGGAGGCAATACATGATCTCTGCTGGGCAGGGCCTTCACCAAGGCTGCCAGGTACCGCTGCAGGAACCGACCTAATGGGAGCCAGTGGGCGCAGGTGGCCGCCCTCTGCTTTCTTCAACCCTCTCTCCAGGAGCTGAGCCGCTGTGCTCTCTGGCTGTCAGCCTGGGATCACCAAGGCAGCAGGGATCCTGAAGAGAAAAGTCAACACAACAGACAAACAGACAAAACAGACAGACAGACAGACAAAAAAAAAAAAAAAAAAAAAACAGGAACAGAATGTATACTTATTTGGGAAAATGGATCATGGTTAACAACAGCAAATGTGATTGCCCTTTCCTCCCGGCCCACCCATGGGAAAGTGTACTCTTTCCCATGTCACCAATTCCAGAAGCCTCCTGAGGTATCTTCCTTGAAGCCTCTTAGGATATCTGCCCTGAGTTTCCACTGCTGAGGGACATCTCAAGAGTCTTTGGCATGGTCCTACGCAGTGGACTGGCTTTGCCTGGGCCCTGCCCAGCAGAGATCATGTATCGCCTCCTGAGGCTGCAGCCCGTCCTCAAAAAGCCCAGACCTCACAATACCACCCTCTGGTTGCCACAGGAGTGTCATGGGCTCTGTGCTGTGCCCCTATGTGCTAAGAAAGGATTCTGTATCTAGTGTCTCACTGCACTGGTAGGTGCCATGCTTCGGCAGCATGGTGAGTTAAAGTAGTCAGGAGTGCACTGAAGGCTGGACACAGGAAGTAATGGATCCTGGCAAACTCCTGGAAGCCATGGCAGTGATGGCACCAAAAAGACGGCAGCCTGGTCAGTTTGTCTTTTCCAAGCAGCCCAGTGTCATTTTACCAAAACCAGTCAACTTCTTCAAAGTCAGTATAGGCAGAAAAATTACTGTGTTACTTTGTCCAAACGAAACTGGATCATTACACCTCGATCTGGTGCTGCCATTGTATAGAACCTGACCTCTATGAGCTTTTAATCTAAACTAGTTTCCTATTCACATAGGGGTAAATGCCAGTTGGTCCCTGTACCAGGCAGCTTGCTGAAGAGAAGTGCTTTCAGTGGGCCACCAGGACACCATGGCCCTCTTGAAGGTTGTTTTGGGCTCCAGCCCACAAAGTCCAGCTCCTCGAGGGACCCACAAGACATCCTAACTCTGAGGGAACTCAAAACTAGTATTCCACTGGGAATGCAAAAGATGGGTACTCAGAGGTACCTGATTCCCCTTGAAATAGGGCTATGACAGTCACACCTGTTAGCGGTCACAGCAAAACCCATGCATCTTGCTATAGTTGCCTAGTGAAAGGGGCACAAAGAACCATATTGACTGAGACTGACCTATCCAGGTCTGGGGGAAGGGAGCAGAAAACAGAGGTTCAAACAACTTGTCCAGAGGAAAAATATTCTCAAACACATTCGGACTTGCCAACCACTTTTAGAGTTCACTCTTTTTCACGCACACAAAGGTGCCAATTCTCCCCACACCCCCCTCACTGAACAGACACTACTGTTTTTGCGCCCAGAGTGCAGCACCCTGTTCCAGCTCCCTACAGTACCCACTGCCACAACAGATCCCAATTCTCACTACCATATAGAGGCGGGATGTGAAGAGTCAGTAAAGAGCTACACATTAAGGGAACCTCATGAAACAGAAGGCATGGCTTTAAAACTCACCGGCTATCAGAAAGAGTGCTGAGCAGGGTCCTTAAAGCCAAGGCTCTTGGAAGGGATGCCTTTTTTGCTTTACCGGGCAGATACCCCCCCCCAAGTCGATTTTCCATAGTATAAGAGGTCCATTCTGGCGGGGGGCTGAGCTCAAATGTGCAGATCAGGACTTCAAAAGAGGGGCACTGTACTAAGAGGCTTGTACCTCCCACCCTGTGTTCTATGGAGTCATATCGCCCCTCCATTTTAAACTGAAATTCGAAAATGGATATGCTGGAATCTTCTGGAAAGGGTCTAAGATGGGACTCAGGAGGCAGGGGTCGGTGTGGAAGGAGCAGATGGATTTTTTTCTCTCTCCCCTAGCGAATGAGGAGCGCCACCGGTCACCCCTCCGCAGGAACTACCACCCCAAGCGCGCATGCGCACTTAGGCGGCAGGCAGATACTTAAGGCGCGGCAACCGCGGCTGCAGCAGTGCGCCCAACAGCGGACTCGAGAGGCCAATAGACCTCGGCAAGAACCCTTGCTCTCGACCACCCACCCACCACTCTTGGTACCATGGCGGCAGTGGCGGCAGCCTCGGCTGAACTGCTCATCATCGGCTGGTACATCTTTCGCGTGCTGCTGCAGGTAAGTGTGCTGAGGCTCGGGTGGGAGGACTCCTGAAGCGCGCACCCTAAACTTGCAAACCCGCGTTGCGATTGCCGCCTCCTAGACCCGTCCTATTCCTATTGCCGCGATCCTTGTCTGCCCAAGTGCCGCTGCGGCACGCCCCTCGCTTGTTCCTCGCGCCCACATCCTCATGCAGACCCTCCCTAGTGTGCCCGCGCCGGCCGGGAACAAAGACTCGGGGCGCGGCGGTCGCTGCAGATGATCGGAGAGGCTTTTAGCGACCTATGTGGTAAGAAACACCGCTACACCCAGACTCAACCTCAGGCGGGAGGCGGGACACTTGTGTGTTTCAAGACTTTACAGTTTGCCTAGCAAAAAATTCCGCCTTAAAAAAATTGCGCATTGCGGGTTAATTTTCTTTTTAAAAAATACACATAGATGTGTATACACAAAATCATATAGCGCTTGCGGAAGAAGGACAAAAATGCACTTCTCAAATTTGAAAAAGACACTTCTCAAAAAAAAAAAAACTTCACAAAAGAACACTTGAACAAATTACAGAAACATAATCAACAGGGGAAAAAAATCAGACCAAAAAAAAAAAAAAAAAAAAAAAAAAAAAAAAAAAAAAAAAAAAAAAAAAACCAAAAACCAAAAACCGTGCATTGCAGGAAAAAGAAATTAAATAGAAGCAGTTGGCAGAAAAAATGCATTAGACAAAAAGCGCATTGCAGGAAAAGACAAAGGTGATAACAGAAAAAATTGGACGAAACACTTTGAATAAAACAATTAGAGAAAAAAGCCCTTCGCAGGAAAAATGGAAGGGGGGAAAAGTTCTTCCAAAAAAGGTCGAAACGTTTTTTTTTTAAAGGCAAAAGTGCTTTGCATAAAAATAAATTAGAAGTGCTTTGCCCATAAAATAATCTACTCTAAAAGCTCCCTTTGCAGGAAGAATTGCCTGCTAAAAGAATCCTTTGCCAAAGGAATCGCATATTTCCTTCAAGGTGTTCCTGGAATGCTGCATTTACTGGTTAGGATTCGCTTTTCGAAATCCTCCAGGGACACAGCCCATTGCGAGAAGTGAGGTATACCTAAGTTGTGGGTCCAATCAGCTTACCGCCATGCAGCTCTCAGCACAGTTGGAAAAGCTCCAGCTGCCCTGACTCGTGGACAAGCTGCGCCCACACCCGCCTCTCTGGCCTATGCTGGACAAGCGGGTGGGGCGGGGGTGGCGCGGGGGTGGGCACGGCAGCACCACAGACTCGCTGCCATTGCACCCCACTGAGGGTGGGTCTCTCACTGCAGGTGTTCAGATACTCCCTGCAGAAGCTGGCGTACACGGTGTCCCGGACCGGTCGACAGGTGCTGGGGGAGCGCAGGCAGCGAGCCCCCAACTGAGGCCCCAGCTCCCAGCCCTGGGCGGCCCTATCATCAGGTGCTCCTGTGCATCTCAGCCAGCATGGGAGCAAGTGCCGCGCAGGAATGGGGGGTCCCCTGTGTTCCCTCGCCAGAGGAGCACTTGCCAAGGTCAGTGAGGGGCCAGTAGGCCCCCCAAGAAGCAGCACCAACAATGACGACGATACCAGATTCTTTTCCAACCCCTATGCACCAGTCCCCTTGCCTGGCGGGTCAGGGAGGGAAGGGGGTTAGGGAGCAGATCCTGGAGATCTGGGCACAGGCATCACATTCTGATCTGGACCAACTTGGGACAGCACCATCCTAGCCCCAAAGTCATGGCCATGCCAACGGGCTCCACCATGGAGATCAAAACACACCAACCAGAAGAATGAACATTTCAACACCACCAGCTGAAGCTCTGAATCTCACTGCAGTAGAGAAGGCGCCAACTCCGTTTCCCGTGGGGAGGGACTGGAGGGCATGGACAAGGGAGGAGGAGGGTAGAGAAACAGTGGGGGTCCTCTCACTGTTCCTTGTTTGCGTCATGTGTGCATTCCAGCCTTGCTGCCTTTGCTCCCTTGATTCCCCCTTTTCCCTATCTGCTCCCCCCAGCCCAGCCCAACCCCTAAAAATGTGTCACTTGATTTGGACCTATTCAACCAGTAAATTAATCCCATCTTTACTAAAACACCTTTTGAGTCCCCTGCCCCTTACTGATCTTGCATCCCCTGGTCTCACGCAGTTGTGGTCAATATTGTGGTAATTGCTAATTGTACTAATTGTTTAAGTGTGTGTTAGTTGTGTCTCCCCAGCTAGATTGTAAGCTCCTGGAGGACAGGGACCACCTCTACAAAAATAAAAAACAGTACCTCCCCTGCCTCGCAGTGTCCTAGGAACCTGCAAGGTGGTAGAGGCACACCAAAAAGTTGTGTCTGGGGCTTCTTTTGTGTTCATGACACACGCTTCTAAGACTGAGCTGATGCACTAACTGTAGAGTGAACACAGTACTTGGGAGAGGAAGGGAGGAGATGAAATGGGAATAAGCTGAACTATCACATACCCAGCTTCATTTCAACACTATGCTGTCATAAAAAAACTTTTATTTCCCCTCCTCAAAGAAGAAAGGTAACATCTTCACTTTCCATCTCAGAATAAGGGACCACTTTCTCCTTCCCGTAATTCAGGTCTCCACTTAGGAATTCCAAAGAAATGTCCCTGTACATGGGGGACACTAGCTTGGACAGTAAGTATAGGATAAAAGGTGTGCATGGCACCACCTCCACCCAGCTTAATGCTCTGGGCCCTGTAACCACCAGGACCACTCCCAGGCCATCCTGCTTGGCTTTCCTATGTTCTAGGGTCTCACCCTTGAAACCTCTATCCTACTTATTCTCCCCACTGCTGGTTCTCTGCTTTTCTTAGCACTAACCTCCCTATTCTTAAGGGTGCACTTACCAGGTCCCTGTCCCTGGAATTTCCCCTGCCACCAAGTCAGGGATGGGCTGCCTGCTCCATTCCCCTCCTCAGTGAGCCAGGTCTCTTTTTACAGAGGGTCAGCTGACTGGCTCACCAAAGGGCCCCTGCCACCTGTTCAGCCTCATCTCTGGTTTTATATGTCCCTGTCACTGTATACTTGTTCCTGGGTCAACAAGGAGGGAGGGAGTTGGAAGGTCATAAATCATTTCCTGCCACTTCCTCAAATCCCTTAGTCACAGTTGTTACACTGGAGTACAAAGGAATTCACCACCACCACTCCCCCTTTTTTTTTTTGGTACCGGGGATCAAACTCACAACCTCGTGCCTGCCAAGCAGGCGCTTACGCCACTAAGCTAAATCCCTGGCCCTATTTTTTGAGGCAGGGTCTTACTATGCAGTTCAGGCTGCCCTTGAACTCACTTTGTAGCCCAGGCTGGTCTCGAACTCAAAACGACCCTCCTGCCTCAGCCTCCCAAGTGCTGGGATTAAAGGCGTGCGCCACCATGCCTGGTGAATTCACCCCTTTAAACCTGAATTTACCTCCCCTATGCAAGGGCCTTAAGTTTCTCTGCCCAATCGACAGTACCTCTAAAGACACCTACAACTTTCCTCAGCATCAGAATTATGGGGTAAGGGGTGCAGATTTTGGTCTGGTCATGGTTTTGCCATCAATCAAAGCAGCTTAGGCAACCCCGCCAGGTCACCTCCCGCCCTTTACCTTTAGTTTCCCCCTGAAATTCTGCTGAACCTCCAAATGCTAGAAACGTTCTATCAAAACAGCAAGAGTCATCAGGACATGGTGGGATGTACAGTCTGAGACTTTATCTTCCTTATTGTGGTGGTCATAGCTACTGCTACAGCCTAAAGGTGAGATGAGTCTCTTCTTGCCCCAGAGTGACTCAACAGCTGGCAATGTCCACACCTCTTTCCTCCCGAAGCCCGTATTTTGGACAGCCCTCAAGGCTGAAGCTTCTGTAGTTTTCCACACTAAAACCACAAAATCAAGCATAAATTTCAATGTGTGTCCTCAATGAAGGCTGTCATCCCCCCAGAGCCTTCCAGGGCTGTGCCTATAGTCACACTGCCCTAGATACACTAACCTTAGCTCAGAAAGCAGTAGTGGATGAAGTACTTTATGGATGAAGGCCAAAACAGCATGGGTCTGGCTGCTGTGCACAGAGCCCCTCCAAGGCTCTTCACCCCCTAAGAAGGCAGGAAGCTGCTGGTACCCACCCCCCAGGGCTTTCCAGATGATCCTGGCAAAGCCCCTTTCCTCCAACCATCCAACAGCAGGGCTCTGAAAGTGGCATGGTGAGATGACAGACTACCAGGAGGCAAGGGCTGCTTGATGGTCTGCATGCCACAAATGGATGAGCATGTGTACTTCCACTTTCATTCCCCACCCTCCAACCCTCCTGTTCTGGCAGCAAATGTAACCCATCAGAGAAGACAGAAGGAATGTGTTCACTTTCTATCCCCATGCAATGGTGAAAAGTCTGATCCAAATGCAGTACATCTTGATTATAAAATGTTTCCCACAAGCTATACCATTAAAACATTTTATTGTCACAGAGAGCAATAAGATGTTTTCATTTTATTGCAAAGTCTTAGTACACAGAGCTAAACATCCCTTTTCCCTAAACCATTGCCCCATTCCACCCCCAAAGAGGTCAGTGACAGAGCAAGTGAGGAGAGTGGAATGACTGTGGGACTCCAGCAACAGGTCAGACCCTTGGGACTAATGCCTACACAGCTGAAGTTAAATCTAGAGGGTGGGAGTTGGGTACCACGAGTTTTAGAGGTGTGGGGTGCTATGTGACAGTTACCTCTACCTGAAGTATATGAATTACGATTAAAGAGATAAGTAATCTGTTCTGGGGCAGAGCCAGGACAAGTTTGAGGTTCAACTGTAGGGCCAGCAATAGCTTAGTATATATAGGCTAGATAGGAGAGCAAGTTTGCTGTGAGCTGTTCACTGGGTGTCTATTTTCAAACTTGTATCTTCTCAGGACCAGTACTCCAAAGAGATTCTGAATTTGCAGTTAATTTCCCCCAGAAGATTTAAACGTGTGCACACAGGCACATACACACATTCATTTGTCTAAGAGTTTCTTTTTCCGGGGGGACCTCTCACTTCCTTCATAGGCCCCTGAGACACGTTGTCACCATTCTCACTGAGAATGATTCCCTTTATTCTCCCTTCTTCCCCTCCCACAGGGCCCATATTCCAGCAGGATCCAGATTCCTGAGCATTCCCAGAGCAGGAGTGAGAAAGGCTGGTAACACATGGCTCTGGTGTATCACACACAGTGACAGGCTTGAAATGGAATGCATGTGTTTCAAAGATAGAAGAACAACGACAACAAAAGACAGCCTAACCCGTATTCCTCTTTGAAACAACATTATTACAGAGAAAAGGTTAAACTCTTGGCATCAACTCTAAGATAACCAATTCTGGATATAGAATTGATCTGATTATTGGAAAATGATCTTCTAGCAACCAAATCTTTTAACTGATTTGCTTGACATTAATCTCTGGTTTAAAATAAACAAACACGATCTAATACTAGGTATTGGCACTTAAATTGGAACTTTTTTTCCTTGGCCCTGGCTTTGGTGTTGCCGTCCAGAAAGAAGGCTGGAGGCTGGATGTCAGGGAGGACAGAGAAGCCCTCCCCAACATACCAGTTCACTGAAAGGGACAAAAAGACGATCCAAACCCACTAACAGAAAGACCGTTTTTTCCCCAGGACAGACTCCAGTTTCCTAACATTAACTGCTGAAAACGAACACGGGGGCCTGGGAGGAAACTAAAAAACGTTTGGAAGGAGTAAGAAAAAACAACTGTCCCCATCCCCCATTCTTCCTTTCCAGGCATTCCGTTCGTTCCTTCAGTTACCCTTGAGGGCCACTCACCAAATACTGGAGGAAAGGGAACAGGTTCCTGACTTAATACAAAGTTAGTGGGAGTGACTAGGGCCCGCGACCCGAAGCAGAGCGTCAACGACACCGTGGCCCTTTTCGTCCTTCTTAAGACCCATATGATTTTTTTAAAAATGCAACTGAAGTGGCGGGGAAAGAGCTATAGGCCTGTTACCAGCTGGGCCCCCTGTCAAGGGACCCGGGCAGAAGAGGTGAAGGTGACGCTCTTCGCCTCCCCGCCCCCCCCCGCTCCCCCCCCCCTCCGCGCTCCGCCTGCCCCATCCCGGGAGTGCTCTGACCTTGGAGGTCAGAGCGAGAACCCAGGATTCTGGTCCCACCCGCTGGGCCAGGAAAGACCCCCTCAGGCCTAGGCTGGAGCGAAGCTGGGCAATCACCTGACGCCAGATAGGGGTACTCCCCCCCCCACCCGGGTGCGCGGAATATAAAACCCAATGAAGCACCCAGCGACGCCTAAGGTGACCCCGAAGGGACAACATGGCGGCGCGGCCCCACAGAGGGCCTCTCAACACGCCCCTAGCAAGCTGACGCCACGGTACCTGCGAGCCCCGCCATGGCGCCGCTGCCCCTGCCGCCGTCGCTGCCACAGCCGGCCTCCACCTCAGCTCGCCACAGATGCCGCAGACGCTGAGGAGACGCCCCCTTCGTCTTCCAGTCGAGCCGGCAGAGGACCCCCCTCGTGGCGCTGAGCTATCTACAGCGGATGCCTGATCATATGTCACAAAATTGTATCATCTTCACGCGGTTTCTCCTCACTTTCTGCCACAGAAGACTGTTTGAAAGTTTTCTGCATATCTTCACGAAATTATGTGTCGCCTATGTCGTTAAATCCGAAGACTTTTTAATCAGGCGCTTTCTGGACAGCCCCGAGCCACGGACCGCATGGTCCCTTCATGCATATGCAGCAGATTGTGATCTTTACTCTTTGAGAGCCGAGTGTAGCTTAGTCCCTGGGGTGGACTCTTCCCTTTGGCCAGTTTACTCCGGGATCCATGTACTCCAGGAACACTCTCGTGGCGCAGTGTCCGCCCCCTCCCTGGCCCTTTTCATTGTTGAGGAAAGATGTAAGCTCATAATGTGTGATCTGTTCCTCGCCCTGGACCTTGGGCAAGCAAGTCACTTACCAATCCCGATTCTCCCAACTTCCTCGTGTCTGACGAGTTGTTACGGGCTCGGATGAGTCAGTGCATTCATTTATGAGCTAATTAGGTACGTTGCTTGAGCGCCTACTATGTTAAGGCACAATGCTGAAGACAGGAAGGTGAAATGAGTGAAGAGTTTGCTCTTGACCTCCAGCCTCTGACAGTCTTAATGGGTTAAGGTGGAGAGAGAAAAGACAAGCATCATATAATCACTATATATATTAATTATAATAAGTCAATACTTAATTATGCATCTTGGTAAGTGGTGCTGTGAGGGAGGGTAAAGAGTGCTATGAGACAATGAGGTCCTGGTGTGGGTTGCGTGTTGGGGGAGCTTCCTTGAGAAAATAGCAAACAGGCTAAGCAACAAAGGACGATTCGAGTTTTGTATAGCAGGAGTGAGGGAAACTGTCCTATGCAGAAGGGACAATTTATCCCAGATGTGGAGGTAAGAAGAAAAGGAAGGATGACAGGTGAGCAAGGAATAGAATAGGTAGCATCTCATAATGCATTTACGTTTTGTCTTGCAAAGGAAGCTATTTTCATCAGGGGAATGATACCAAATTTAGGTTGCTGAAAGGTCACCCAGGCTGCATGGCTTGGAAGGCATGGGGAGTGGGTGTAGGGAGACCAGTAGGAGGCTGCGGAAGCTTTCCAGGCACAAAGTAATAGTGACTCAGACTGGGTGGTGGCCTGGGAGCTGGAAGAGAGGATGTAAGAGTGGATGTGGGTGTGTGCTGAGGTATCGAAGTAATACTTGGCTTTAGTCTTGAGTCAGTGAAGGGTTGGAAGAACCTTGGTCAACCTCAGAAAGAACAGAGTGAGGGAGAAGATCTAACGTTTGGCTTTGAAAAATTAAAGTTTGAGATGCCTGGGCAGCATGTGAGTAGGAGGGTGAATAGCAGTTTTCCGTGATCCTGGAGCACAGAAGGAATGCACATCACAGTACTGGGAGGTTCCAAGGGAGAGAAGGTAAATAGAAAAGGGACACTGGAGGAGGAATCAAGAGGAGAATGAAAAGCAGGATGAAGTGAGCAAGGGATCCCAGACATGTTTCAAGAAGAAATGAGTACTAAGTAGGGTTAGCTGCTGTGAAGGACAGAAATGATACCTTGTGTTCGTGCAGAGGAGGATTTGCGGACTGTGCCCTTTATTTTGCAAATTTTTTAAAAAATCATCTGGTTTAAAAAATAAGTGGCCTGCCACTCAGAGGCAGGCGGAGTGACTTGGGAATGTCATCAGAGGCCCAGGTTCATTTCATCTCTCTGTTGTCTTTTTGTTGGTTTCATGCTTATGGTCACAAGATGGTCATCCTAGTTCCTGGAGTCACATCTAAGTCAAAGAGATGCCCATTCCTTCTCTAGCTGAGACTCAAACAGGCCTGGGTGTAGCCTCTCACCATTCTGCTTCTGGCAGTGGTGGTGAACCTATGGCACACGGGCCACAGGGGTTTGTTTGTATCATTAAAAGCTTTGCCATCACTGCGAAGGGATTAATGTACCCATGCCAGGCACACCCAGTTCCAACACGGGAGGGAAAGAGAAGCCTCTTGGTGGAAACTTGGTTTAGAAAAAGAGGGCGTTAAGCACTGGAAGGATCTGGAGCAACTAAATTTCTTGCACACTGCTGATGGCAGAGGAAGTTGTGCAGCCTTTTTAGAAATTACAATATCTCCCAAATCTAAGCATACATTTATGCCAAGATTTAAAATTTCCACTCCTACTATTTACCCAAGAGAAATGAGCTCCTATATCTACATAAAGACTGTAAGAATGTTCATAGGAGATTAACTCATGGCTCAACTGAATACCCTAGTATCCATCAACAAGAGAATAGATCAACAAATTGTGACCTGTTCACCCAGTGGAATTCAGCTGGCCCTCCACAGCCACAGGTTCTGTATCTAAAATTTCAGCCAACCTCAGATTGAAAATATTTCAACCAACCTCAAATTGGTAAGAAACGTGTGTGTACGGAACATGTATGGAATTTTTCTTATCATTAATCCCTAAACAGTACAGTATAGCAACTATTTACACAGTGATACTACATTAGGTACTGTAAATCACTTACAGTTGACTTCAAATATATGGGAGGATGTGCATAGGTTATATGCAAATACTACCTTACTTTATATGAGGGACTTGAACATCCTTGGATTTTGGTATCCACAGGGTTTTTGGTCCTCATCTCTTCTGGATAATGAGGGATAACTGTATTGTGTTTATTCTTGTGCTAAAGAATTGTCTTGGTTATTTTTCTCTCGTTGCTGGGACAAAATACCCAACACCCAAAATGAAGGAAGGAAAGTTTTATTTAACTCACTGTTTGTGGAGATTTCAGTCCATAATCAGTTGGCTCCAAGGCAGGGTGGAAGAACAAGCTTCTTTTCCTCCCTTATATTGTACACAGGCCACCCCCACCCTGCCACCTCTCAGGGCAGATGTAGCACTCACAAAATCTCCTTGCCCTCCTCTTTCACAGGATGAGGATATTTATGAAGTAAGGATCTTGGCTCCCTGCTGAATCTTAGTTAAACTTCTGAACTTCTCAAGTTGACACAATGTATCAGCCATAACAAGAACAAACTTCTGATGCATGTGCAACACCATGGATTAATCTGGCATATAATATGCAGAGTAACAGAAGTCAGGTATAAAAATAGTGCATACTGTATGATTCTGTTCATAGAAAGTTCAAAAGGAGGCGAAACTAATCTATGGTAATAGCAATCTAAATAATGGTCATTGGATCAGGAGGGGTGTAGGGAAAGAAAGGAACCAAAGAGGTTTTTCTGGGGCACAGAAAAAAAAAACAGTATGTACTAGGTGATCACACAAATAAAATTCATCAAGCCATGTCTAAGGCCAGAGAATGTTCAGTATATTATATTACAGGAAATAAAGGAAGGGCTCCCATCATCCCAGGACACTTAAAGCGTGTGCTGCTGAGCAGGGATCAAAAGGTGTGTTCTGGGGGATACCACCTTCTAGTACTTCCATACCAGGTCTGGGCATTGGCAGGGCCTCAGCAGCCAACCCTCTTCTTGGGGCTCTAGAAAACTGGAAAAGTGGAGGCTGAGCTTCGCACTCACATCTGGGCCCTTTCCTCTGTCCATGGCCTGTCGCACCTCTGTGCTCAGGTCTAATGATAGATACATCACTCTGGAAACCTTGAGGGACCTGGAAGGGCTTAGCAAACCTCGATTTCCTGCAGCCTCCACTGCTTAGGCACTCAACATCGCTAACATCACTGGCACCCAGTGGCTGTTGCAGGAGCGAATGAAGGAAAGCTTCTCTCTTATTTGTGCTCCAAGTCTCTGAGTTAGCTGGCAACCAGGTTCATGGAATTCAACTGAAAATGGATATCAATTTGGGACCAAATGATGAAGAACTGAGAAATGGTTATTTATGAATAGGACAAAACACTGTGAAATCAGAATACCAACTTTCCTACACCATCACCTTGACAATTCCTTTTTTAAAAAATCAGCATTATGTTTTTATCAAGGCTTGGATTCAAGAGATTCAACCTGTAATGGAATGGTAGTTAAAGCACCAAAGAAGCTGTGTGATATCAAAAGATGTAAAATGTATTAAGAGGGCTGGGGTGCAGCTCAACTTAGTATGCACATGGCCTGGGGTTCAATATGTAGCACTACTGAGAGAGAGACAGAGAGAGAGCGAGAGAGAGAGCGAGAGAGAGGCAGAGACAGAGACAGAGGAAGGAGGAGTTGTTTTTCTAGGGTAGCACAGACTGTAGCCAGAATGTTACAATTCCCATTCCTTATTTACTAAAGCAATTTGCTTAACCCCCTTAACCTCTCTACGCCTTCTTTTTCCCATCTGTAAAATGGGGAAAACATTAGACCTTATTTGAAATGATTATCTGAGGAGACTCAATGAGTTCACATTACCAAGTGCTCAAAACCAGCACCTGCCCCGCAGTACTCACAGCTACCTGTTATTACAAATGGGTAAAACAGACTGTCCTAGGGACTGGGTGTGGTGCTGTGAGTGTGGCTGTTTTCTGCTTCTACAGCTGGGAAGGGCCAGAGCCTGCCACCAGCCTCTGGGAAGGATCTTTGGGGGTGAGTCTTGCTGCCTTGTGACTGCACAGGGCATCAGTTGGTGAACAGAGTGAGCTCGGTTTTCTCCTCTTATAAAGCCGCTAATGCCACCCTGAGGACCTCACTCTCCAGATTTCATGTAATCCTAATTACCTTCCCAAAGCCCGCCTGCTATATCATTAACATAAATTTGAATATTAAGTTTGAAACACAACTTCTCTTTTAGGGGAACACATGGCAGCCCTTCCTAACCCTGGCTGTTAAGGGGACAGGACCACTAGACTCAACTTGTTTTCAAGACTTCGGGAGGCCTCTTTCTCCCCTCTTTTCCTTTTTTCTCCTTCTGTCCCTTCCGGTCCTGCTCTCCCTCGGTTTTTTGGTACGGGATTTTGGGATTCCTCAATGGGAACCAAGTGCTGTTTTAGCCAAGTCGATGATGACACCTAGTGGTAAGGTGGGGGAACTTCTCAACATTATCTTTTTTTTTTTTTTTTTTTTTGCCTCACAGGGGTTCGAACTCACAGCCTCACACCTGCCAGACAGGCTGTTAAGCCACTGAGCCAAACTCCCAGCCCTAGGTTTTTGAGGTAGGGTCGCACTATGTAGCTCAGGCTGGCCTTGCGCTCGCGTTATAGCCCAAGCCGGCCTCGAACTCACAATGCTCCACCTACCTCAGCCTCCCGAGTGCTGGGATTAAAGGCGTTGCGCCACCACGCCCGGCTCAATATTATCAATTAGTAGGTTCCTCCAACCTATTAAATTGATACATTATATTAAGTTCTTACTGCATGCCAGACACGGTTACATGAAATGTCTAGTTATTTTTCAGTGTAATCACGTAAAATATAGACTGATTCTTCAAAACATGTGAAGACCAAGAAAGAAAAAGAAACCTTCCAGTTTAAAGGAGACTAGAGAAGTGTAACAACTAAATGCTGCGTGTACTTCTGAACCGAATTCTGCACTCAAAAAGGTTTGTAATAAAAGACATTATTGAGAAATCTGGCAAAATTTCAATGTGGACCATGAACTGGATAATAATAATAATATATTGTTCAATGTTGGATTTTCTGATTTAATGATTACACTACAGTTATGTAAGAAAATATCCATAGTGGGACATACTTAGGGGGAAAAGAGGCATGCTGTAATTTACTTCTGAAGATTCAGTTTATCCTGGTGAGAGAATTTTAAAGTGAATGCGGCAAAATGTGTAACGGTCTGTGATTCTGGATGAGGGGTACATGGGAGTTCTTCACACTATTTTTGTGACTTTTTCTGTAGATTGGAAATTACTTTGGAATAAAAGTTTAAAAAATAAAAAAGCACATTTAAAAATCATGGCTTCTCCATTTTTCCTGTATCTTACAAAAAATCCCAAATTTAGCAGTGTGCAAATGTGAGAAAAATGTTTCTTGGAAGTATGTGAATAGAAAGTGAAGCAATTTTCTCGCCTTCCATTGCCTTGGTGTCCCCATCTGTACAATGCCCGATAGTCCTTAGTGGGCTGTGAGGGCAAAACAGAAACTGTAGGACAGATAGATTTAAACAGACACATAGGAAATACTTAATAAATGAGGATGTTTGTCACTGTGATGACAATGACCATTTTATGAGTACATATTGGTGTTAAATCTTACCAAACTCTGTCCTTTAAATACGTCCAATTTCTTGTATGTCAACTATGCTTCAGTAAAGAGATGAAAAGAAACAAACTACAGGTTGAATATACCCAGTGCAGGACTAAAATATCCATTGGATTTTGGAATGTTTGCATATATATGAAATACCTTGGTCTGTGATTCTGGATGAGGGCACATGGGAGTGAGACTCAAGTCTAAGCATGAAATTCACTCATGTTTCATATATGCCTCATACACAAAACCTGAAGGTGATTTTGTATGATATTATTAGCGCACCTGTGTGTTGACTGTGGCCGAGCAGGTCAGATGTGGAATTTTCCACTTGAGGTATCCCGTTGGTGCTCAAACAGTTTCAGATTTAGGAGCGCTTCAAGGATCAGGTTAGGGATGCCTAATCTGTAACTGAAGTTCCCTTGAACGAATTTCCCAAAAATAAGACAGGTAGAAGGGTGGGCAAGATGTAGCTGTTTGATAAATCACATGTGGCAAAATGTTACATGTGGACTCTAGGTGGTTATATAGGAACGTTGGTTGTAAAGTTATCTAAGCTTTTCTGCATATTTAAAATTTTTCAGAAAAAAATGTCGATGGAAAAAGCATAGAGTTGTTTCTGTGAATTCTCAGTTGAATTCTTGGTGAGTGGCTAAAGAGTGATGTGTGGGATAGCAGTAAGAGAGTCACCCTCAAGAAGAATTCTGTGCACAGGTTACCTCTCGAAAGTCTTAGGTGCCCATTCTATCTTACAGACACCACAATAGGAAAACACAGACATAGATGATGATAGGGAATTCTGATCAGCGTGCTCCTCCAAAGAAAAGAAGCCTTATCCCTGTCAAAAGATTTCTATCTTTTACATTAAAATAAAGCACTTATAACTTGTAACATTTTTAGCCCTTTAAAAAAATTTATAGAACAACTGTTAGTCACTATAACATCTTTTTTGGGGGATGCATATCAATAATACAGTAAAGCGTTTTGTTATATTGATATATTGGTTCATGCATACAATATTTTGCATATGTATATTATTTACATATATATGTGAATGTTTAAATAAGAATATTACAATAAAAGGTACATTGCTGTTAATTTCCCTCAAAATACTTCCTGTTGCTTCAGACACACTCATCCCATCATTCTTTTCACTTTCTAACTTCATGATGTGCCCTCATATATTTCATTCAATGAATCTGACCCCATGTATCTTCTGGCTCTTCCCCAAAGTCAAAATGACCACGCCAGGTATGGTATTCTTGGTTCACATATCTCCCCACCTCCGCCGTCAGCATTTTACATACATCATCCCATTGTCTCCTGGCCTACAAGGTTTCTGCTGAGAAGTTGGCTCTCATGTGAGCTGGAACACCTTTATAAATTCTTTTTCTTACTGCTTTTAGAATTCCCTTTGTCTTTGACCTTTATGAACTGATTATATTATATCCCAAGGTACAATTATCTGGGTAGATTCTGAATGGTGAGTTTTGACTTCCCCATACTTGGTTATTTACATCTTTCTTTAGATTTGGCAAGTTTTAAATTTTCTTTTTGAACAAGCTTTCTATCCCTTTGGCATTCTCAAATTCTGCCTGAACCCCAATAGTTCAAATATTTGTTGTTTTGATGTTCTTCTATAGTTCCTGTAAGTTTTCCCCACTCATTTTGTTTTTTCTTCCTCTATGTATTTACAAATTTCTTTTATTTCTTTATTAGCTAGTTATTTAGTTATTTAGCTAATGTTTGTAGTACATAATGGTCATGTTCCTTGTGGGGAGTTGGTATGCGTACATAACGCATTTTAATTCTTTTTTTAAGTCCTCTTCCCCTCCCCTCGCTCATCCTCAAAAGATCTCACTATTTTCTATTATCTTTTATTTTGTTGTATGCTTATATTTTGAATTTCTCATGTCAGAGACACTATATGATATTTAAGCTTGTGTGTCTGATTTATTTCACTTAACATTATGGTCTTAAGGTTCATTCATTTTCCCACAAATGACTCAAATTTATCTTTATGGCAGAATAGTGCTTCACTGTGTATAAATATACACTTTATCCATTCATCTATTGATGGACATATTGGCCACTTCTGAGGTTTAGATGTTTTGAATTTTGCTCCTATAAACATGGCTATACATGTATCATTGTAATATAATGTCTTTAATTCTTTTGGGAAGATACTTAGAAGGCGAATAGGTGGGTCTAATGGAATTTCTTCGGTTTTTTGAGGAATCTCTATACTGATTCCCATAGTGGTTGTACTAGTTTACATTCCCTCCAGCAATGTAGAAGGCCCCCCCCAGACCAGCCTTACTAACATTTGTTGTTATCTTATTTCTTTATGATAGACATGCTTTCTGGAGTAAGATGGAATCTCAGTGTTGTTTTAATTTACATTTCTCTAATGGCCAGAGATTTTGAAAATTTTTTCATATATTTATTGACCATTTGCGTATCTTCTGGGAACTGTCTGTTCATCACAGTTGCACATTTTAAAATTGTGTCTTTTGGGAGGTCTGTTGTTTTTGGCATCTTATATATTAGTCCTCTGTCTGAGGAGGAGTAGCTGGAAAAAAAAATTCCCACTGTGTAGGTTGTCTCTTAACACTGTTGGCTATTTCCTTTGCTATGCAAATCTTATTAATTTGACATGATCTCATTTGTTGATTCTTGGTATTATTTCTTATGCAATTGGGGTTCTGTTCAGAAAGTCCTTACCTACACCTTTGTCTTTAAGACTTTTACCTATTTTATATTCCAGCTGATTAAATGTTTCTGTTTTAATAATTAGATCTTTGATCCATTTTGATTTTAAACTTTTGTTTGGTACATGGAAGAGATATGGGTCTAGAATCAATCTTCTGCTTGTGGAGAGCCAGTTTTTCCAGCACCATTTATTAAAGAGGCTATCTTTCCTTGAGTGTACATTTTCAGCCCCTTTCTCAAAGATCAGGTAGCTGAATATGCCTGGAGTTGTTTCTCCATCCTCTCTTCTGTTCTGTTGATCCATATCAACACTATGCAATTTTTATTACTCTAACATTGTAGTGTAGCCTGAAGTCCAGGATTATGCTGCCTGCTGCCTTAGTCTTTTTTTTTTTTTTTTGCGGCACCAGGGATTGAATTCACAACCTCGCTCCTGGCAGACAGGCGCTTAAATCACTGAACCAAACTCCCAGCCCTGGTTTTTTGAGGCAGGGTCACACTACGTAGCTCAGGTCAGCCTTGTGATCGCGTTGTAGCCCAAGACGGCCTCAAACTCACAATGCTCCTCCTACCTCAGCCTCCTGAGTGCTGGGATTAAAGGCGTGCACCACCATGCCCAGCTTGCTGCCTTAGTCTTATTGCCCAAGATTGCTTTGCTATTGTGGGTCTCCTCTGATCCCATACGAATTTTAGAATTGTTTTCTATAGTTCTGTGAGGAATGCTATTGGCATTTTGATTGAGATTGTGTTAAATCTGCACACCATGTTTGGAAGTATGGTCATTTTGACTGTATTGATTCTGCCAATGGAGGAACAGAAGACATCTATTTTCTTTTTTTTATCTTTCTATTTTCTGATGTCCTTTTTGATCTCCTTTTTGAGTACTGTAGTTTTCATTGCATAGGTCTTTCATTTCCTTGGTTAGATTAATTCTTAAGTACTTAATTTTTCTTGGTGCTATTGTGAAAGATATTTTTCCCTAATGTCTTGATAAATTTATTATTGGTATACAAGAATGCTATTGATTTTTGTGTTGACTTTGTATCCTGTTATGTTACTGAATTTGGTCATTAATTCCAGGAGTCTTGGTGGAATTGTGGGGGTTTTCTGTGTGGAGGATTGTCATGTGCAAATAATAATTTGACTTTTCCCTTTCCTATACATATCCCTTTTATTTCTTTCTCTTTCCTGATCGCTCCGGCTAATGCTTCTAGAACTATATTGAATAGTAGCGATAATAGCAGATACCTTTGTCTTGTTCCTGATTTTAGAGAGAAAGCTTTCAGCTTTTCTCCCCATATAATATGATGTTGGTCATTGGTTTGTCATAAATGGCTTTGATTGGATTGAGATAAGATTCTTCTATACCTACTTTCTTCAAGTTTTTATTATAAACAGAAGTTGGATTTTTTTTCAAAGACCTTTACTGTGTCAACTGAGATGATGATGTGATTTTTGTTCTCGCTTCTGTTTATGTGATTTACTGATTTGTGTATGTTGAACCATCTCTGCATCCCTGGGATAAGTCCTATTTGGTCATGATACATGATCTTTTTTTCACTGAATGTTTATTTGTTTATTTAGTTATTTTTTATGACTTATGTATTTTTATTAATACATGTTTGTCATACACAATGATAGCATTTATCATAGGGAGTTTGTACATGAACATAACTCATCTTAATTCTTTTTCTCCCCTTTGTCTCTTATCCCCCATGCTCCCGCAAGCTCTTGACCCCATTCTAATTTGAAAAAATCCTATTTTCATTTTGTTATTTTCTCTTTTTGATCCCTCTTCCTTTTCTTCTCCCCCATCTCTTGTTCCCTTCCCATTTGAAAAAGATCTCCCTACTTCCTATTATCTATCCTTTATTTTGCTCTTTATTTTTATTTTGGGTTTCTCACATAAGAGAGACCATTAGATAATTAAGTTGTGTCTGATTTTACTTAACATAGTCTCAAGGTGCATCCATTTACTTAAAATGTTTCAAGTTTATTGCTTTTTATGACACAGTACTACTCCACTGTGTATAAGTGCCACATTTTCTTCATCCATTAGTCTGTTGATGGGCATATGGACTGTTTACAAGGTTTAACTACTATAAATTGTGCTGCTGTGAACATGAGTATGTGTATAGCACTGTAATGTGGTGACTTTAACTCTTTTAGAAAGCATGGTCTTTTTAATTATTTGCTGCAGGTTTTTTTTTTTTTGCCAGTATCTTGTTGAGGATTTTTGCATCTATGTTCCTTAATGAGATTCTTTTTTTTGGCTGGGTCTTTCTCTGTTTTGGAATCAGGGTATTACTAGCTTCCAGGAATGACTTTGGGAGTACTTCTTCCCTTTCAGACTCCCTGGCCTTAAGGTTTGTACTTAGAAGTCTACTGTAATTCTATTGCTTTTCTCTAACAGCTTTTAAGATTCTGTGGCTGTGCTGGGCTTCTGAGATTTTGACTATGTTGCAACATGGAGAGGTTCTCTTTTGATTGTAGCTATTCAAGGTTCTATATGCCTCACTTATCTGTTTATTCCTTTCTATATATTTGGAAAGTTTTCTGCTATTATTTCTGTGTACAAGTTTTTTTTTTATGCCCTATGTGGTGTCTTCTGACTTTTCACTTATTCCAATCAATCTTAGATTAGTCTTCTTTGTGTCATTTAGCAGCTGTTGGATCCATTTTTCATGTTACCTCGTTTTTAATGTATCCCAAGTAATTGGTCTTTGAAAGTATCTGTATCTTCTAATTCTGGTATTCTGTCCTCACATTGGTCATTTCTGCTACCCATACTTTTTTTTTTCTTTTTTCTTTTTGAGATAAGGCTGACCCTGAACTCACTATATAGCACAGGCTGACCACAAACTTGTGGTAGTCCTCCTGTCTCAGCTTCCCAAGTGCTGGGATTGCAGGCGTCATTCATGTTTCCTGTCATTTTGTTTAGCTCAGCTAACTTTTTATTAGTGTCTTCTGTAGGCTCACTGATCATTTTGTTTATGACATCCATTATCCATTTAGTTATAACTTTTGTGAGTCTGCTGAACATCTTATTGATCTGTTTTTTAATCTCCTCTGTTATCCTTTGGAATAATTTGGCTGTGTGGCTTTTGCTTTCATCTCCCTCTATGCCCCATGGATAGTCTTTGAAGAGTTGAAAGTTTTGGGAAGCAGATTGTTGCCTTGTCTTCTCATGTTTCTATTGTTTTCTTGTTTTGTTTTGTGCTTAGGTTTGTGGCTGCTTATAGTGAAAAGTCTTTGTTGCTAGTGTGGAGATCTCTTTAGTTGGTCTGCTTTTCAGAGGTGCACTCAGGGTGTGACTAGCTACAGTCCTTTGCCAAGATCTGACCACCACTATTAATTTTAAAGCGATTGCTTCGTAGGTCTCTTTTTTGGTTGGGTCTTTTTCTGTTTTGGAGTCAAGGTATTGCTGGCTTCCAGGAGTGACTTTGGGAATATTCCTTTTCTTTCAAGGTCTTCTGGCCTTTAAAGTTTGTGTTTTTACACTGTTTTTACCCCAGGTTGTGACAGTGTCCATGCTAAATGTGTCCCTACATTAGTAGATAGGGAAGGCAATCAGACCTCAAATCTACGCTGTATGTGTGGTGGAGGCGGAGGGAGAGCAGAGACTACCAGGGTGGGCTTTGTGATAGCCACAAGGCTTGTTTATTTCTTGCTCACTGGGGTGCAGGTGGCCTGAGAACTACGAGGGAATCAGCAGCAAGCTGGGAAAGAACTGAGATTTTTAAGGGGGAGCTGGTTGCCAGGTGCAGTGGGTGGTTGCCCTGTGTTGGCCAGAGGAGTTGCTGTCTTGAGGAGTCTGGGGGGCAGAGACTGTGTGCCCACACTCCTTGGGCAGCAGTGTGGGTTTCCTGGAACGGAGGGGTGGGAGCATGGTGCTCTGCAACGGCTCTGCCTGCTGCTGCCAAGTTTGTCCGTAATGATTTTTCCCATCTATGGAAAGTTTCCCACCGGATGTGACATTGCTGCCTCTTTGTTATAAGAAAGGGTGAGGGTAGAAAAGAAAAAGAAAGAGAAAATGGGGGAGGTGGGTGCTGTTTTTCATGACTTCTTCATGCAGGACATATGGGCAGCACAAACACCTTAACTGAGAGAAAGATCTTGGGGGATAGGATGGTGTAGGAAGGTGGTGAGAGCGAGCATTTGTTGCATTGACTGATTAGTGATAGCCTTAACTCGATTCTGTAAAAATCCTGAAAGAACGCTGAGGAGGCCTGGCCCCAGGAGGAGGCGGAGGAGGGGGGAGGAGGAGGAAGAGGAGGAAGAGGAGGAGGAGGAGGAGGAGGAGGAGAAGGAGCAGGAGAAGGAGGAGGGGAGGAGAATACAGACGAGAGGACCGAATAAAGGAAGGAGCCACAAAGCCCAGGCTCCAAATACCAGTCTTTAAGCATTGGACGACGCGCTCGCCCAATTTCTTCAGCATTCTCAGTTAGCCTTTTTGCTGCATCTTGTCCTATGCCTGACTAGTACAATATAGTACAATATCGGAAGCAATATTCTTTTCCTAGAAAGATGTATAGGCCGTCTTTTTTGGCTGCGAGAAGATCGAGGCCCCTACGATTTTGGAGGGTCACCACAGCCAGGGAGTCTAACTGATTTTGTAAGGTAAGAACGGAGTCAGCTATTTCTTTGAGGCTGCTAGGTCTTGAGATAGAGAATGATAGTAGGTCAGGGAGGTAGTTAGACCCACCCACTATTCCTGTCCTTGTGGCAGAGGCAATGCCCAGACTGATAGGCAGGGGTATTAACAGTAGGTCCCTGCACTGTCGGACCAGGGCACTAACGGTGACAGGCAGGCTGTGGTTTCCCATTGAAATGGTCTATTCATATCCAGGTGCTGGTCCAGTTAGTGAGGAGGCATAGGCAGGTGAAAGTCGCACAAAGGAAAAAGTCGCCTTGGCAGGGAAAGCAGAATTGGTTATAGATTTTTTTAAAGAGCTGTGAGAATTTTTTGTTTTCATTCCGCCAGATGCCTAAAGTACCTGACAGGGTCACCTTTTGTTTCGTCCTTTCAGTGTAGGAAGAATCTTCTGATGTTTATTAGAAACCATTGTGAAGAGTGGTTAAAATTAGGCCAGGGGAGGCAGTCTGAACAAGTGGAAGATGGGCTGCAAAGAGTCCACGGGTATATGGTCGTGCATGGGACATGGCACTATTACAGAACTCCAACAGTCAATCAAGCAGCGAGGTTATTATAACCTTGGGCGGGGCAGAAAAGTGGGCAGGCCAAGAGTGTGGAGCACCCTGGGCAACCTGGTAGTTGGCATGATCAGCAGGGACCAGTAACCACGGCGTGAGGTTACACTGATGGGGCAGGGGGAGTAGATGTTCTAGTGCTGAGCTGGAGGACAGAGTGCACTGAAAGAAGACGGAGGCTTGGAAGGGCACAGTAGCGCCAGTCATTAAGGGGCTATATATGGGCACTGTCGAGCTCTGGTATACAGAGAGGTTAGTGAAATAGCACTGAAAGAGTCTGGCTGTGTGTCCTAAGTCCTTTTACCTGTCATTGATAGGGAAGTTGGTTAGGGACCCTTGGTTGAGGAGTTGGGGTGGGCCCTTTGTTTTGTATTGGGAGTGGTATGTGAGGTCAGGAAGGGTCCAGACCCGGGGAGGGACTGGAGTGACCATATACGTAGCTACAGACGTGGAGATACAAAGTCAGCAATTTTTGGCTAAGGAAGGATTGGACCGATTTAGCAGGGAGTGAGTTAACTGCAGGGTGCTGTAGAGATAAATAGGGACCATTGGGAGAAGCTGTGGGGGTGCCACTGAGGGGCATGCTAAGAGGAACAGGAGGGCGAGATGGTTAACAGAGCACAGGGAGAAAGAGGCTGGGGGCCTAGGTAGGGCGAAGGTGAACACGAGCATGAGAAGTGAGTCCATCGCTGAGTCAAGAGACAATTGATTTGAGATCATAACCAGATTGTCAGTAAAATCTACAAGAGAATATAAGGCAGAAACAGGGTGTTTAGGGTCCTTTCTATTAATCGTTAGTATACTTAGGGAGTGGCTAGAGTGTGACTGGGGGGGCAAGGTGAGAGGAAGGGGGAGGGGGCTACCAGACAGAGGGAAAGAAGGAAGGAAGACGATTGGACCTCCTCTGGGGAGACGTCACACAGTGTGCCCTGAGGAAGGAGGTCTGCCCACGTGAGGAAAGACTTGAAGGTGGGGGCCTGAGGGCGGAACCAAGAAAGAGCGAGGCAGACTGAGCGAAGGAAGTCCGTGAAGAGGCAGGATAGGATGGGCGGGGCAGGGCATTCAGATGTCTTTTGGAATTTACCTCAGCCTGAGGGAAGTGGGGGAGAGGACTTGTGATTTCCACAAAGAGGAGTCGGTGAGCTGTCAGCAGGACTAACTCCACTCTGAAGCAATGTACCCACTGAGGGAGAGGAGGTCTCACAGATGAACGGGTGTTAGGGTGCTGTAGATGACCAAGAAAGGTCCCGTCCACTTAGGCTATGGGGATCAAGGGCTTAAATCTTTAACCAGGACCGGTTCATTATCTTCATAATGCTGGCTGTCAGGAGAAGGCAAGAGGTTAGTGGTGTGTTATGGCTCTTTTCAGGTTTGTTGCAGAACTGGAAGATAGTCTCTAGTGGGGCTGGCCTTTGAGCTGAGGTTTGGTCCAGGCAGAAAAGGTGAAGCCATACAAAAGCTCAAATGGACTGTATCCCATAGATTCCCAGGGGTGGCTCGGATGTGAAGGAGAGTGATCCGGAGCAGGGAAACCCATTTTTTTTTTTTTGTATCAGGAATCGAACTCAGGACCTTGCACTTGCCAGGCAGTTGCTTGTGCCGCTGAACTATATCCCCAACCCAGGAAACCCATTCTTTGTGGAGCTAGACTATGAACCTAGTAAGGTGGGCCTTGAAGCTGCTGGCTCTCTCTACCTTTCCAGATGATTGAGGCCAATGTAAGGTGTGTGAAGGTTCCATTGAACTACAAGTGTCTTGGACACGTCCTGGGTAATTTGACAGATGAAAGCTGGGCCACTGTCTGATTGAATGGAGGTAGAAAAGTCAAACTGGGGGATAACATTGGGTAGGAGGGAGTTGATAACAGCTGAGGCCTTTTCTGAGCCAGTGGGAAAGGCCTCCACCATCCAGTAAACTTGTCAACCCAGACTAGGAGGTACCTTAGCTTTTTTACTCATGGCATGTGGGTGAAATCAGTTTGCTAGTCTTGTATTGGAGAAAAGCCCTGTGCTTGATGTATAGGGAAAGGAGGGGGCCTCAGAAAACCCTGAGGTGTAGTCGTGTGGCAGACAGAGCACTGAGCAGTGATAATTTTGAGAGGACTCTTCCAGGAGGGAAAGCAGATGAGAGGCTCAAGCAGTCTGGCTAGGGGGTCTATAACCTGCATGAAAATTGTCATGAAAAGATGAAAGAATGGCACGGGCCTGTGGAGCGGGAAGGAGGAACTTTCCCTGGCTTAGGAACCATCCATCTTTGGCGGGGAGGTCTTTACACTGTTGGCGTTCAGAAAGGGAGTAGGCTTGAGGTCATGGTAGAAAGGACAAAATATTGACCCTCAGGGTTGTAGAGGGGGGAAGCTGGCTGTCTCTTTAACAGTTTATCTGCAAAGGTGTTTCCAGTGGCTATGGGATCTGAAGGCCTCTGGTGCCCTCTGCAGTGAAATATACCCTCCTCCCAAGTCAGTAATAGAGAGGCCTGGAGAAGGGTTTTAATGAGCAGGACAATAATGATCGAAGATCCTCAGCAGGTGAGAAGCCCTCTTTCTCTCCAGATGGCAGTGTGACTATGTAGTATATGGAAATCATACCTGGAGTCTGTATATATGTTTTGTTTTGTTTTTGGTACCAGGGATCAAACTCACAACCTCACGCTTACCAGGCAGGTGCTTGTGCTACTGAGCTATATCCCTGGCCCAGTCTGTATATATGTTAGCTTGTAGGGTCTTAGCTAGTATAAGTGCACAAATAGTTCAGCCTGTTGAGAGGTGGCGGATGGAGAGAGAGCTGACACTTCTATGACAGAATCAGAGGGGACTCCCTGGTAAGGGAGTTGGGTGTGGGTTTATATGAACCCCCATCAATGAACCAGGTGTGGTTAGGGTTGGAAAGGGTAAAGGTGGAAATGTGAGGGAAACAAGAAGTTGCTAGATATATTAAAGACATGCAGTCATGTTATTCAGACTTTTTAAGAGGAGGCAGTAGTAGATTGATAAAGCAAGAGACTGGGATAAAATCGGGGCCCAAGGCAATGGTAATTGTGGGATCTGCCATGAAAAGCAGATCTGAGCTCAAGAAGGCAGGGAGCAGAAAGAAAGTGTGAGAGGTGGGATGAAGACATGAGTTCCTGAAGATTACAGGAAGAGTAGAGGGTGAGTGGGTCATGTCTAGTGATTTGAGTGTTTCTAGGAGTAACAGGGCCACTGTGGCAGCCAACTGAAGGCATGGTGGCCAACTCGACAGCAGGGTCAAGCTGTTTGGACAGGAATGTGATTGGGTATGGGCTGGGGCCTTGCATTGTAACCCCTGCTGCACATTCCCTGTATTCTACTGTATAGAGGATGAAGGGTTGGGAGAGGTCTGGGAGGACCGGGGAGGGAACTGTCTTTAGAGCCTCCTTTAAGATATGAAAGAATGAATGAGGAAAAGTCTTGTGATATAAGGGCTCTGTGGGATCTTCTTTTATGAGTTAAGTGAGGAGCGTAAAGCCAAGAACCCAGAGATGGAAGTATCCTACTATGCCAAGAAAGGAGAGGAATTGTTGTCTGGTGGTGGTGGTTGGAGTCTGGGAAATCAAGTGGATGTAGTCCAGAGGGAGGCTCAGGTATGTTTGTGGAGAATGATGCCCAGATAGGTGATAGACGGGGAAGAGATTTAGGACTTAGAGGGAGATACACATAACCGTTTGAATCTAGATATTGTAATAATAAAAGGGTGTCTTTATGGGATGACTCATAGGAGGGGCTTCAAAGGAGGCTGTCATCTACATATTGTGTGAGATGAGAGGAAGAAGAATGGAAAGAAAGCAAGTCATTGGCCAGGACCTGACCGAAGTAGTGAGGGCTGTCCCAGAAACCCTGTGGCAAGATAGTCCACGTCAGCTGTTGGGACTGATGCATGTCAGGGTCTGTCCAGGTAAAGGAAAAGAGAGGCTGTGAGAAGTGGTGCAGGGGGATAGTGAAGAAAGCATCTTTCGGATCTAAAACAGAGTAATTAGTGGTAGATAGAAGGATGGAGGACAAAAGCATGTAGGGGGGGTTAGGTACCATGGGGTATATGGGAAAGGGAATTTGATTGATAGGGAGGAGCTCTTGAACCAGCCTATAAGAGCCATCTGTCTTGTTTACCAGGAGAATGGGGGTGTTGTAAGGGGGGTTTATGAGAATCAAGACACTGTATTGCAACAGGTGGGAAATAATAGGTTGCAGTCCCCGTAAAGCTGGGTTAGGGATAGGGTATTGTCATTGGGCAGGATAGGGGTGGTTAGGCTTAAAAGGGATAGTAAGTGATTGTTGGGATGAAGCCAGGGATGGGGGTGAAGGTATTCCACATGCTGAGGTTGAGATCAGAGGAAATGATGGGAGCCACAGTTGTGCGGGCACAGAGGAGACATTAGGGTGGGAATGGCCAGAGTAGCTGACAACTTGGTTAAGGTGTTTCACTCTAAAAGGGGAATAGGACAGATAGGGATGACTAAGAAGGACCTTGGGAAAAGGCATAGACCCAGTTGACACCAGAGTGGGAGGGTTTTTAAAGGTCTGGAGACTTTGCCATCAACACCCATAACAGTAGTTGGGACCAGAAAGACCAGCCCTTGAAAAGAAGGAAGGATGGAATGAGTGGCACCTGTATTGGTCAGGAAAGGGATGGACTTACCCTCCACTGTAAAAGTTACCCAAAGTTCAATTTCCAAGATGGTCCAGGGGGCCTCCTTCAGGCAGCTTCAGTATTCAATAGGCAAGCCAAGAAGGTCTGAGAAGGAGCCAGTTGGGGGTTCCTGGGGTCGTGACCAAGAGGCAGCAGGGGCAACTACTGGCATTGGGCAATCAGACTTCCAGTGGGGATTCCCACAGCAAGGACAGAACTTGGGGGAATCCCAGGCTGCAGGCATCCCTTAGCTCAGTGACCATTTTGGCAGCATTTGAAGCAAGGGCCTGGACAGGTGCTTCTGTTCAAGGTCGCCTTTGATTCCTTTGTAGTCAACCTGGTGGTGGACTTTGGGGGGCTTCTTACAGAGGAGGCCAGCATCTGCATCTCAGAAATGCACTGCTTTTGAGCACTTTCATCTCTGTTGGTGAAGATCTTAAAGGCCAGGTTAATTAGTTCCTGTGGTGGGGTTTGAGAGCCAGTCTCCATCTTTTGTAACTTTTTGTAAACGTCTGGGGCTGACTGGGTGATGACGTGCATCTTGAGAATAAGTAGCTCTTCTGGGCCCTCTGAATCTAGGGGTTGTGAATCACCTAAGGGCAGCGGCCAGGCAGGCCATAAACTGGGCTGCACTTTCATCTCTGGTCTGTGTGATCTCTTTAAGTTTATCAAATTTAACTGCTTTATGAGCCACCTTTTGAAGTCCCTCTACTAGGTAAGAGATCACGTGATATCAACTGGTTATGTGCTGGGATCCTGCCTGATAGTTCAGTGTGGAAACTCTCAGGAGACAGCCACGGCGCCTTCTGGAAGGTTAGGCTGAAAGCACTCATGGTCATCCTCAAGGGACTGGACCAGGGACCATCCTTGTTCCTGTTCATCTGGGGAGAAAGTGGAGCGAAGGATGACATGTAAATCAGCCCAGGCAAGGCTGTATGACTGGGTTAGGTATTGGAATTCTTGCGTATAGTGGGTGGGGTCAGAGGTGAAGGAGCCAAGAGGCCGGCTGATGTGGGAGAGGTCTGACAAAGAGAAAGAAACATGAACCTGGACGACTCCCTCTGGCCCTGCCACTTTGTGGAGTGGGAACTGAGGGGTGGGGAGTAAGGGATTAGGGTCAAACTGTGGTCCAGACTGGGTGTGGGGCTGGGCAGAACGTATGGGGGAGGGTTAGAGTTAGAGGGCAGCTTCAGATAGAGTAGGGTTAGAGTTAGGGGATGGCATTGGATGGCAGGAGGCTCTGTGGCTGGGGGTGGCTGTGGCAGCTGAGGCTCAGTGGGGGGCTTCTTAGGGGGAGCAA